>JAQQSB010000942.1:0-52736 GCA_029721515.1 Synanceia verrucosa
GATACTGTTATGATCTTTTCAAATATTGTGTTTTTATGTCACCTTTGATTTTCCCATGTCTTTGGTAACAGGTAACTGACAGGCAATCTGTTCAAAAAATTATTATTTTTAAAAATATTTTGGGCCCAAAACAAAATGGGGACTAAGGGGTCACACTCACCAGTTTCACATTTTATCATATCAAAATAAATATCTGGGGATATAAAATAAGACAATTTTTTTACTTTTTTAAAGCACAATATACTAAAACACACACACACACACACACACACACCCCCCCTACACACCCCCTCACACACACACACACACACAAAGGTCTTGTTTGAGAAAACATGGGGAATAGAGGTTAGTCAGTAGTAAATATATGAACAGTTTAGAAAGTTTATATTAGATATGTTTGTTCTCATTAACTTTATAGTAAATAAAAAGCTAGATTTGCTTTTTTAAAGGTCTTTTTCTATTTTTCATTTGTTTTAATTAGTCAGACCATGTCTTTTTTCCCCTATTTGTTGAAATTGTTTATTTTGTCTGTGTTCTTTTTTTTTTTCCCAGTTGGGCTGAAAAAAATTAAAAGTTAGTGGAAAATTACATAAAACCAGTTTTTTTTAGGCACCTTTTTAGATTTAGTCTTAGTTTTTTGGGAATGAAAATACTTTTAGTTTTGGTGAATTTTTAATTTTTCTATTTTATGTTTTGTCTAGTTTTAGTCATTTTAGTTGAAAGAAAAAAAGTTGTTTTTTTAAAAAAAAAAATCATTCAGATCAATGTATTAGAAACTGGACTTAAGGATGACGGGTTTTATCAATTGTTCCAGTTCATAAAACAACATTTAAACCCTTAATGTTTTGATAATAACCAGGGATTTTAAAAAGGGAATCCACAGTTTTGGATCGGTTGGATCAAATCTTGAAAATGGTTTTTCAAAAAAAAAAAAACGGTTATTAATCAGATTAGATCATTAATAATCTGGGTTTTGATCTGGATAAACCCTTTTGGTTTGGGTTTTCAAATTTTTTAGTAGGTTGGGATCACTTTGTCAAAAATTTTTTAAAACTACCCCACCCAAAAGGTATTCAGCTGGTTTACCCCAAAATGTGATTGAAATAAATAGTGTGAGCAGATTAGTCAATTTAATTAAAATAAATTATGTTTTAAAACAATATTTTTAAAGTTATTGTTTAAAAAACCAAAAACCTTTTGTAAAAAATTATCGGGGCCCCCCCATTTTTTCAAAACAGGAAAACGTTGACTTAATTAAAAATCTCTTAACTCGGGTCTATTCTTGACGTGACAGTGATTAATTTTTTAAAACCCCTCCTAACCATGTTCTTTAAAAATAGATTTTATTTAAAAAACATAAAGACTACTTAACGAAAATAACTTTAAATGTTTTTTTTGGGAATAAATGACCGGTTAAAAAAGAAATGAAAATATAAAAACATGGGAAAACAGGGGGATTGATATGAAAAATGGAATGAATGAAAAAAAAGTTTGGGATGAATGATGAATTGATTAAAATTAAAGTTTAATTCAGTGGTGGTTATCTAGCCCAAAATTGTTTTGGTTTTTAACTTTGGTTTGGGTTTTTGGTGTCCCGTTAGCAGTTGAAGTTTGGAGGCATCAGAGAAGATTTAGTTTTATTAGAGTTGGTTTAGCTTTTTTTAAAAATTTTTAAAAATTTTTTAAATTTTTTCTGGTTAACCCCAAAATTGGTTTTTTGCGTCTAATCATCACCTTTTTAATATTTTTAAAGATGTTTGCTTTTCCCCGTTCCTGGATGGATGGGGTGAGGGTGGCTGCAGGTTTTTTCTGGATCTGCGGATCTCATACTTGCTTGAACACCGGGTCTTTGGGCTCGGTGGACCCCTTGGACATCTCTGGACTCTCTGGACACTCTGGACATCTCTGGGCGTTCGGGGAACCCTTTTGTTCTCTGGACAGTTCTGGGCCTGGACATTTTTGGTGTTTTGAACTCTCTGGGGCGGCCATTCGTCTCTGTCTGTCTCCCCTTTACAGCATGGTCCCCACTTTTTTCCCCTCTTTTTTGGTGGGGGGGTGTGGTTACCCAATGTGAACAGTCTTTTTCTTTTAAGTTTCTTCATCCCCGGCGGGTTTTTCCAGCCTTGGAGCGAGGCGACTAAATTTTCGGGGAAGGAGACAGAGGAGAAAAGATGGTTTGATGGGTGAAAGGTTGGAAGGTTCTGGATAGGCTGTTTTTGCCGTGGGTGCGGGGCCCCCAGGAGGCCATTCAGAGCAGCATTAGGTCCAGTCAATCTGGACAGGTTGAAGTTTTGGAGGGTTGTTTTGGAGGCGGGGCCTGGGTGGGACCATGTCTTTTTGGGTCATTTTTTTCCCCCCCCTCCCGCATGTGGGAGGGGGAAAGAATGCAGTGGAAGGATGGCCAGCTTGGCTAAAGGACAAAAAATGCTGCCTCAGACCAGCAGGGCTCTTTATTATCTTTAGTGGTAGGGGTGTGCCATGGTCTCCCCCCCCAATTAACTGAGTGTTTCCCCCAACTTTTAATTTTAAATTGCTTTTTTTACTTTTTTAAAAGTTTCTCTACATGGGCTCTCTCCCCGCTGCAGATCAAACCAAACACCTTTTAAAATTGGAAAACAGAAAAAACTTGACCAATTGAATCAAAATTAATAACAAATTAAATAAAAAAAACCAGGGGGTAAGGCATTGGAAGGTGTTTCAACAGGCATATCTATGTATGATTGTGTCTTAAGTTAACCCCAAAACAATCCCACATGTCCATTTAGTTTTTATCAGAAGGGGGAAAAAAGGAAAGGGATCTGTGTGGGACTGTTTTTTGACATTTACAGTGTTTTTTAAATGACAGTGCTGAGGTGGCATAGTAAACCTTTTTTGTTTTGTTCCAGGCAGGGAGAAAGGAAAGGCCACATTAAGGCTGGGTTTCAGCTCCTGGTTGATTTCATAGGTATGGATTTAAAAGTTGGGGAAATGGGGAAAATTGAGGACATCAGGGGGCCCCGGGTTTTAAATTCATACTTGAGCATTTTTTAAAAATTTAAAAATTTTTAAATCTTGTTTTAAGTGTTTCAAGTAAAGGGGTCCCTTAACTAATTGATTTGAATGGCCCTGTCTTTTTAATTTTCATTTTTTGAACATTTTGATTTTAACCAATCTTGTTTAGTAAAAATTTTCTCCAGTGGAAAAATTAATCAGGCATTGTGATTTTGTGTTTGGATCTACTGTTAAGAGGTTGGGTCCCTTTTTTTATTCAAATATTGCTATTTTTTAAAGTTTTTTTTAAAAATTATCTTCATATTTTTTAAATATACAGTTCAGTTAATCCATCCCCCCAAAGATTTTTTAAACAATTCCAGTTTTTGTTCAAAAAATTTTTGGTCAAGTTTCCTTTCTTTGTTCTAGCAGTTTAAAGTGAATTATCTTTGACCTTTGTGAGGTTCTGGAGTTTGGAAACATGACTAGAGAAAGGGAAAGGGGAATCGTTGGTTTAAAGAACAGTCAAAAGGCAGGCCGAAAATTTACACAAATTTTATCTCTATTAAAATTTAAATTTTAGTTAGTCTTTTTAATTTTTAATTTGGACATTTCTTTCCCATTTGAGGTTGTTTTCATTGGTTTATTCTGTTCATTTTTGGCCTAATTCAGTTTTTTTAGTCTTTTTTTTTTGGTCTGTCGGAGACTGTGATAGAGACCAGTTCTGTTAAAGTTTTCCCCCATCTTAAAATTAATGCCCCATTCCTCGGGTTTGCTGATTCCGTTGAAAGGGAAACAGCTGACAGCTGATCTTTTTCTAAACCCAGTCGGGAGGGAAAGCCCCCCTTTCCCAATCTTGAATTTTCCCAAACCCCCAGCAGGTTTTCTGTTCTTATCTTTTTAAAAAGGTTTTGGTTGTTTAATGGGGGTTTAATTATTTTCAGACTGGAAAATTTCCCACCCTTTTGTTTTTTAAAACATTAACTTTTGTTGGCCCCCTCATTTTTATTTACGGTCCTTAAGGACTGGGGCCCCCCTTTTTTTCTTGTCCCGGAAAGGGTACATTTGGTAGTTTTTGCTTCATTCAGAATTTCTTGGGACTCATGTCCCCTTTGATAAACATGGTTATCCTTAATCTTCTCTTTTTAATGGGTTTTCTTTATTCTTTCAAAAGGGCATTGGGAAAGTTTTGGTCCTTCTAAAAAAACTCAGCATCAAAAGGAAAAAAAAAAAAGGAAAAAAAATGGTATTTTGCTAGGGCCGGTTAGATAAAGTTTTTTTTTGCCAAAAACCCTTTTTGGGTACAGAGGATTCCGATCCTTTTCTTATTTTTTTCTCTTAGGCACAATTCAGATACTTCAGACCCAATAAGTTGTTGGGGGCCCTCCCCCTGTCGGGACTCATCTATCTGAACTTTTTTCGGATTTCCAGCTCAGAGACTGAGGTTCAAAAAACAAACTCCAAAAACGGCTTTAATTTTTTGGGGAAAAATTTTTAATTTTACAAGCAGCATCCCCCCGGGGTTAAAAATGACATTTGCTCCTCAAATTAAAATATTCTCTTTCAATTGGGGGGCCCCCTTTCTTTCATTTTTCCCTAAGTGGGGGCCCCCTATAGATATAATTTCTGTTTGAAAAATGACAAACTTTGGGTTTTCTAACATTAAAAACAGATAACAAACATTTTAAAAGAACAGACTTTTGGCTGATTAATTTTGGGTTTTCTGCGTTAGACTCCCATTTAAAGTTTAATTTTTATTCATATTTTTTTTTGTATTTAGGTTTGTTTTTGCAAATTTATTTTTTTTCCACCTTGCCCCTTTTTTCAAAATAAAACTTTAACTCAAATTTATTAACTTTTTTTAGTTATATTTGTCAAAATTTTTTGTCTTTAAATTTGAAACAAAAATCCCTCAATACTAGTTATTTTTTTCCGGGGGAAAAATTAAACCCTATTTTTTCTTTTCAGTTTTGATGATAAAATTAATATTTTTTTATTTAATTAAAATTTTATTTACAATGATTTGTGTGACAATAAACAATAAAATTTTGGGAAAGGGCCCCCCTGGGAAAATATAAGGGAATAAATAGTGTAACAGATTATCAATCTTAATTAATATCAATTATGTTTTATGAACAATATCTTTAAGTTTTGATCATAAAAAAAATATTTAATGAAAAATATCAGGCGCCACCCAGTTTTGTAAAACGGGAAAAAACGGGGTTTGACATTAATTAATAAGTCTCAATCTGGGGGTTTTTGGAGTTCTTGACCTAGTGTACAGTAATTCAATTTTTTATTACACACAAAATCAACTAACCATTTTTTTATAAATGAGATTTTTTTGACAAACTATAAAGACTACTATGTAAAAAACAATATAAATGTTTTTTTGGGCAAACTAAATGACCAGGCTACTAACAGAAATAATAAAATATAAAAAACAGGGGGAAAAACTGGGTTGACTCATTGACCAAAATGGAATGAATATTACAAAAAATTTTGGGATGAATGATGAATTGATTCAATGTGACCAGTTTTTCAGTGGGGGTTATCTGACCAAATTAAATTAGGTTGTTAAAAAAATTTTGGGTTTTTAGGTTTGGGGGGTTCAGCAGTTGAGGTTTGAGGCATCAGAAATTGTAGTAATTTACTATTCGAGTTGGTTTCTTTTTTTCTTACTAAATATTATTAATTTTTCTGGATTAACCTAAATTAGCCATTTTTTGGGGTATAATCATCCCTCTTTAATATCTGAAGATGTATATCATTATATCACCTTTCCCTGGATGGATGGGGTGAGGATGGCGGCGGGTTTTTGTCTGGATCTGCTGGATCTCTGCAGGTGACTTGGCTTGAACTTCAAAGTGGCTCTTTGGCATCGTGGACATCTCTGGACAGCTCTGGACAGCTCTGGCATCTCTGGGGGTTGGGGGAACCCTTTTGGTCTCTGGACAGTTCTGGACATCTGGGGGCTTTTGGGAAACCTTTTGGGTCATTTTGGACAGTTCTGGACAGCTCTGGACATCTTTGGTCGTCTCTGAACATCTCTGGTTGACATGGCTCCATCTCGTCTCTCTCTGTCTGTCTCCCCTTCCCAGCATAGTCTCTGTGCCCTTGCTTCAATTTTTCCCCCCTCTTTGTTGGTGGGGAGGTCGGGGGTTTCACACCACTTGGGGGCCGACAGTTTTTTCCCCCGGGGTTTCTTCATGCGGCTGGAGTCTTTTTCTGCAGCCTTTCGGCAGGGGGCTGGCTCACATTTTCGGGAGAAAAGGGGGGTGACAGGGGGAGACAAGATGGTCGGGCAGGATGCAGAGTTGGAAGGTTCTGGATGGCTTTCTTCTGCCGTGAGGTGCTGGGTCCTGGGAGGCCATTCAGAGCAGCACAGAGTCTTTCAGTTATCTGGAGCAGGTTGAAGTGGTTTGTCTTTTTTTTCTTTGTTGATGCTCTGTTGTTTTTTTTTGTTAATGAGATTTCCCTCTGTTTACACTGAAAAACAAATCTACCTACAGGTACAAATAAGTCCCCCTAACCTACCTATAAAACTCAAACCACCCAAATCAGGGCTGAAAATAACACCAACAAGTGGACAGTCCTCAGTTAGGCAGTGGCCCCACCCCTTTTTTTTTTAAGTACAAATTTTTAAAAAATCATAATTACAGTATACAGTTACAATATACAATGAATCGACACTTGTGCCAGGTTACATAACATCATCACCTGCCATTCATTAATTAAAAAATTTTAAAAATTGTCAATTTTGAAAAAAAAAAAAACCAGAGTGGTGGGGGTTAAAGGTTGGTTTTTTCCCAGGAGGGACTGGATCTTTATCTAGGTTCTCCTCCTTCTCAAGTCATTAACGTGTTTCCCATGTTCGCTGCCATCACTGTCTGTTTCAGGAATAACGCACCTTGTTACCCACAGTTTATCACATAAAATTAATAATCAGTTGAAAAAGTTCTCTTTCCTTTTTGGACATTTGTTTGTTTTATTCTCATTACTGTTTTTCTGACTTCGGGTGCGGCCGAGACCCAGTGGGACCAGACCCCCTGAGCTGGTCGCCCATAAATCCATCTTTTTTTTTATCAATAATACCCATTTATTTTTATATTATTATTATTATTACAATATTTAATCCCCAACCCCTCAACATTCATTTCCATTTTCCCATGTTTGTTGTGTTTTAAAGAATTAGTTATTTGGATTGTCATGAATTTGTTGTTTTTGAAAGTGGCTTTATCTCATCTTACACAGCATATATCAATGAGAATTTTTTTTCCAGTAGTGTTGGATTCAGTGATTTTTTATTTTTTTTTTTTTATTTTCCAGTGAGTATTTTCAACCCCTCACGGGAAACATCCTTTACCGACCTGCTTCAAGACACCCCCTTTTACCCCTTTTCCCCAAAAAGCTGGACAACGGGTCTCTGACTCCCCAGACCCGTGTTTGCCCTCTGTGGTTTAAGTCATTTGGCCCCTCATGCTTCCACATCAAAGACAACTGACCCCCACCTGGCCCCCCTCGTTCGCCTACAGAGCCAACGGTTAGATGATGCATTAACCTCCTTTTCATCCTTCCCCTGGACCCCCAGGACCCTATCCAGGATCCTGTTTGTGGTTCAGCTCTCCCTTTAACACTATCATCCCCTGTCCCAGGACAACTCTCCCACGGGGCTGCCAGACTCCCCTGCAGGTGGATCCGACTTCCTGTCGACAGGAGGCAGCATGAAAAGCTAAAAAAAATCTCACCCCCGGATATCAGCACTGGACCCCCTGGGCTGTGTTTTTTCCCCCCCTCTGCTCTTCCCCCTGTCCCCCAACGTTGCACCCCCAGTCACCAGTCTTCAAGCCCCTGATTTGGGGCCCAGCCCTTGGGGCTCATCTATGGGTGAGTCCGCCTGGGGGACAGCCGTCTGGTGTCCTGGTGCAGCTTGAACAATCTGGAGCTCATCAAAAAGGGGATTTTTGAGTTTTCAAAAGGAACTCACCCCACTCACATCCCCCCCCATCACCTGAGACTCCAGTGGTTGGGGGGCCCTTCCTTTCCTGGGCACCATCATCACCCAGGACCTCAAGTGGGAGCTGAACATCACTCCCCCAAAAAACCCCAACAGAGGATGTACTTCCCCTGCGCGTGAAAAGTTAAACCTGCCAGTGAAGATGATGGTCCCTTTTCCCCCTCCACCCGGGTCCACCCCTCCCTCCTCCATCCCACCCTTTTGCTCAGCTACTGCCAAGGACAAGTGCAGACTGCAGCGACACCCTCTCTGAAAGGTTTTGGCTGCAGTCTGCCTTCCCTCCAGGACCTGTACACCTCCAGGACTCGGGGGGGTGCAGGGTTTCGATCCTCCCCCCCTGGCCCAAAAACTCTTTAAAACTTCCCTCTGGGGGGAGCTTGGTCCAGAAGAACCTCAAAAAAAAATTTCTTCCGTCTGCAGTCCCCCAGAAACAGGTCCGGGGTGTGCACCCTCCCATAGCTTCGTTACATTGGGTGTTCATTAATCATCCCCCATTTGCTGGTCATCGCACAACCCAAAGTTCCCTAAAAACTTGTATAAATGTAAATATCAATTAAATATCTTCCCTAAACATTTTGAAAAAAAAATCTTTAAATTCCTTGGCTCTTTTTCTTGCACTGTTACACTGTTACTTTTTTTTGGATACACTCTTACTTTATATATTTTTTTTGTATCTTCTACTTTATCTTTTTTTTTTCTATATTTATGTTGCACCAACCCCCAGAAAAAATTTCCCTTTGTATTGTTTAACTATCCCTGGCAATAAATTTTTTTCTGATCTATCTATTCTGATAAGAATTTGCTCGCCCATCTTCATTACAGTAAATCATGGGACGGGTTTTTGGTTGCATAACAACTCCATGACACAACAGCTCTTACAGCTAATCTTTGACAGAGGTGACCCGAACACCCGATTTTTGTTTTTCATATTTTTTATAACATCTAAAAACCTTCACTGCCCTAAACATTTATACTTTATCCTCCACCATATTTATTGTTACTTTTTTTAAAAAATCACTTTACTTGGCCAGTTTTTCCCAGTCAATCTTTAAATTTTTATTGGTGGTAAAATCTCCAAAATTAACATAGTCTGGGCCTGTCTGGCTGGGCCTCTTCTTTTCCCATGGAAGATCCCGCCCCAAAAGCGTTCCAAAAAAGGCGGTGGCCCCGTTCTTCATAAGGCAATAAAGTCTATTTTCCCCTCACACCCCCCAAACCCCCCATATTCTCTGCTTCTATGCAATAATTCTCTTTTGTAACCCCCCTTTTTGCCCCCCAGAAAAGTTAACACATTTTTATTTAATTTAATGATTTTTTTGATGGAGAAAGATGTTAGCAAGGAAGGGGAGTTTGAACAGAATAAAGGGTTTTTTATCAATTAACTCTTTTTTTTATAGTTCATCTTTTTTTCCATTTTTAACCCTTTTTTGACTTCACAAAACCTCTGCCAGTTTCTCCCCCTCTATCTCTATGACAGAAAGTTAACCCCAAAAATTTTGATTTCCTGTTAACTTTAACATTTATATTTTGTTTATTACTCCCCATTCCAACCCTCCTTCTGTTTCATTATTTTTTAATTTGGTACCTGAAGCTAATTCTATAAACAAAGAATAGGTTAAAGCATCATTTTTTTATAATAACAGTGATATCACCCATATCTTGGGTATGAGCCCTACCCTTGTACCTAAAAAACCTTTTCCAAGTTAATCTTGTTAAAGTGGCTTTATGGTTAAAATGTACAAAGCAGGACTGAAGGAAGCCCTGCTTACCCTCGACCCCTGAAAAGGGGCCCTTTAAAGACCCATTAACTTAATGGAATGTTAGTTTTCCCAATACAGACATTTCACCATGCAAAATTTATCGGGAAAAACCGTACTTTCCTTCCCCAGATTTTCCCCTACTAATAAAATCAAAAATTTTCCCTGATCTAAACTAATTATATAGAAATTTTTTTTCTGATTTATAAAAAATTTTCCCCTCAGTATTTAAATTATCACTTTAAAAACTTTTTTAATTTTAATGTTTGTTTTTTTTCTATTATTTGATCTAATATAGCATTTAATCTTTAGAAATTATTTGAGCTAATATTTTATAATCTGTATTCATAATGGTTTTATGTAATAGTCAGGTCAGTCTGGTCTCCTTTTTAAATAATAAAGATAAAACCCCTTGGAAAAGAATTCCCCAGCAGTCTCTTTGGGGCCCATTGAAATAGAGGTGGGGGGGTTCCCTGGTCTTTAAATTTGGGTAAAACTCTGTAAGCCATCTGGCCCAGGGTTTTTGCCAGTGTTCATATGCTGGATTGCTTATCACCCCCTTTTTTGATTTCTCAGTAAAGTCATTGAAGTTTAAGGGCAAAAGAGGGGATTGTTAATGGAGTTTAACACATCCAGTCTATATCTTTTTTTTAGGGAATCTATAAAGTTTTTAAATTCCTCTCTTTTTTTTTTCATTGAACAATGCCCCTCTGTTTTTATACTTTTAATAATTTTTTCATATTTTTTTTCCTGTTAATGTGAAAAAATTCCCCTCTGTCACCCTCTGCTTGTTTTAGATACTATATAATAACTCAGGGTTTAAAATTTATCAATTTTTTTTTAATAGCTGTCTTCTTCAGTTTTAGTTTTTTTGTTTCATTTTCCATTAATTTTTTCATTAATTTTTCCCTTTTTATATTCTTTACTTTTTTTTATTCTACTTTTAAAATTTTAAAAAGTTTTCATTATTTTTAAATATTTCCCTAATTTAATGTCAGATTTGGTTTATTTTTTTTTCTATTTTTTTATTATTTCTTGTTTAATTCAATCAATAAATCTGTGTCTTTTAAACATTGTGTGTTTAGTTTCCAGAAACCTCATTGACTGGGGGCCAAATGTCAGACATGTTTTAACAATGAGGTGATCAGAAAATTTTTAGAACATTTGATTTTTTGAAATGTGATGACACATAAATTTTTGGGTTTTTAAGTCAAATTTTTAATTCTTTCCTGGGGTTAAAGCTCGACAAAATCTATCAAGTTAGCTTTTTTATTTTCCCTTGACACTCAACTCAAACTGAACTGAGCTACATCGTATTTTTTTTTAGTAACTGTTTTAAAAAATCCCCACACAATGATTTTTAAACCAAAAAATAATTCTCTAGTCTTTTAAATAAATGACTTTGTTGACTCTCTCAAAGGTGTAGACATTTATGATTCCATATTTCTCCCTGATTAACAATCTCTATCAAATCCCCCTGGTTTAAATCCGTTCCTGTGAGAAAAAGTTTTTATTTTTAAAAGATATGCCCCTCCGTCAAGATTTCCCTATTGATAAAAAGGCTTTCCCTTTGTGCCACATTTTACGGCCCCCCACTACCCTTAGTGTTTAGTCTGTTTGGGTAAAAAATATCAAAGTCAGTGTTCAATAAATTTAATTTTTGATAGGAAAAACTTGATTGAATACCACGCGTTCAGGTGGAAATTTTTAAAGGGGGTATGTAAATCAGGGTGGTGACTGTGGTGAGAGCCTGTTACCTTTTTTATTTTCCTTATAAAGATTGCTTTTTTCCTTCTTACTATTTAAAGGGGTGCTTCATGTGATTTAATTGTTAGTAAAAACTCGGGTGTGGGGAGAAAGAGTCTGAGTTGGCGTTGACAGAGGACAGAGGGATCTACAGGTTCCTTGGTCAGCAGTCAGACTTATTGAACTGAAATTGAACGGGGGCTCACTAGCACTTTCATATTTCTCCTGTGCTTCACCCAAATTTCCCAACCTCACATCAACCCTTTTTTAAATTGCCCCCCTCCCCTGATGGGGAGAAATCATCGGGTGGGGGGACTGGCACTGCTGCTCTGCTGTGGATGGTGCGTCCTCTGTGTTTTGGGCGGGGGGTTTCCCGTGGGGGGAAAGGGAGTGGCGGGGGCTGGCTTTCCTGTGGATCGACTGGCTGCCCACCCGCTGCCGGGCGGGCCCCCCAGAGGATCAGAAGCTCCTGTTGCCCCGTCAGGGCTGGTGAGGCCAGAACTGCTGCTGTCTGGGGTTTGGGAAAGACTGCTGCTGCTGCTGCTCCGGGGGGCGATGGACATGCTGCCTGCTGCCTTTTGTGGGGCTGATGGACCTTTGCTGCTGCTGCTGCTGCTGCTCGTGGGGCGATGGACCATGCTGCTGCTGCTGCTGTTGGGGGGCGTGGACCCGGCCCCTGTTGTTGCCCCCAGGGCCCTGGTGGGGACCAGACTGTCTCTGCTCCCCGGGTCCTGGTGGAGGTCAGGCTGCTGCGGGATCTCCCTTGAAAGTAAGACACGGGACAGCTGAAGTGTGGGCCATTTTGAGCAAGGGCTGCACAGTCTGCTGGTTGCATTCTTTGGCTCTGTGGCCCAGAGCCCATCCAAACACTTTACCGTCAGGCACTGCCTCCCCTGATGATTGGTGGATGACGGGGTAAAACCATGACTAACTGGCGGATTTTGCCCCGGCCATTATCAAAGGGGAATTGGGTGGGTTTAATTTCCATTGGCATCTGTTATTTAATTTTATACCTCCTTCAACCAGATGCCAAACCTGTCCTGGTTTACTGGGTGAAAAGATGTCTTCCAGGTATAAATCAATATCATGATCCGACACCCCCCGGCCCAGAATTTTACAATGAAAGTGGTGATGTCAATTAACGGGCGTTAACAGACCAGTCTTTCCACTTCATGGGTTTGTTTGGGCTTGTCCTCAGGAATCTTTGCAGGGGGCCCTGGGGCCTTTAAAAGTCTCTTTATTTGGGGATGAAAAAAAACATCAGGCATTAACCCAAACAGGACTAAAAGAGGAGTGCCCCCCCCGACATAATCACGGTTGGGGGATCACCATCCCCAGTGTATCTCCCTCCCATATTGTAAAATTAGTCATATTGTTCAGATTTATAACCAGGGGGCATTGTGGGACTGCCCCCGGGCCCGGGAAAAATTAAAGGGTAATTAACCACAGTTTATTTCTGAGATCAAAAATAAAAAAACAGTCCCCCCCAAAGGGGGGAAAACACGGACATATAATGAAACGATCACGCTCCAGTTTTTCCCCTTCCACTCATCTTTTTGCCCCTCATGAGCGAAAAAAAAAAACTCCAGTTTTTCTCTGCCGCTCATCTTCAGGTATTTTCTTTTTTAGACCAAAAAATGTTCGGGTTTTGGTCCCAGGCAGCATCAGTACTCTGTCTTTTTTTTTTTTTTTTCTTTTTTTTATCAACATATAAACAGAACTGAGATCATCTTGGGGTACAGTTAAAGTAAAAAAATTTTTATTATACATACATATGAATACAAAACATCAAACCAAATGTCACACTTTTTTAGGTGCATTTCAGTCCATTTTCCCAGTGTTCCATACACTTTCCCCTTAGTCTTGAATAAAAAAAAGTTTCTCCATACAGTAAATTTCATGTGATCCCCTGCCCCTGGATCCCAAAGTTGGAGGATCTACTTGCATCACCTTCGTTTATGGTTTCCCACTGCCAGCTGAAGAATCTTAGTATCTTTATTTAAGACTGGGAATTTGGGGATAAAAACAACAAAAAAAATTCTAAATCCCCTCCCATAATTGTATTTATCTCGGTTTATTCCCCCCAAAATGGCTGGATTTTTTGGAAAGGGCCAAAAAACATGAACATGATTAATAGGGGTTCCACATTGTCTCCAACAAAAACCTCGGCTCTGTGTCCTGTTATTTGTGCTGTTATTTTGGGGGGTTATAAAAAAACTACTACAGTCTTACCGAATTTCGTGAGATCTTGAGTTTGCAGTGGGTTGTTTGTGTCTCACATATTTCTATCAGGGCTCTTCGATATTTGTGCTTCTGACTCCCTTTTCCCACTTCTGTTTAATGGAAAAACTGAATATTTTGAAGCTTGGATCTTCCGTTTTTCTTGAGACCAACTTTTTTTTTTTTCTTTTCATAAGCCTCATGAAATTAGAATTAAATTTTATTCCTTCTCCTCCTTGATTTGTAATTTTTAATATAATAGTCTCTGACTTGAGGGATCTATGGAAATCCTGCTTCTCCCCGTCCAATCCGAAATAGACTCATAACTCTGAAATTTCTGTTTTAGATGAGGGGAAAAAAAGGATGTGATCCCCCTCCAACCCACTTTTAAAACCCTCTAATCTAGGGTTCAAATTCTGGATCAAAGCTATCAATTCAAGACTCTTCTGTTTTTTCTATTTGTAACTTCCTCAGGCCTTAAACCATAGTTTGAGAGTGAAACATCCCTTGATTCAAAAATTTTTATATTTTCTGCTTGGTTTTATTTCTATAATAGATTAATTGGAATTTTTAACTGTGTAGTTTCCAACATTTCCATTTTGCAAAATTTGGGGCACCCAAAATCGGGCTTCAACTTTCAGCATAATAATAGTCCCGTAAACATGGTAAACTCTCCCCCCTTCTCTTTTTGCTGCAGAGTCTTGAACTGGACCCCAGGGCTTCTCCTTCCAAAAAAAACCCCAGATCCAGGCATTATTCATCAAATTGTTTTTTGGGGACCTCTGTGGGGGAAATGGAAAAAAAAAAAGCCATGGCAAAAAATTCATTTTTATTTGATTCTATTACTCTGTCCAGTGGGAGGGTGTCCATCAAAATATCAGATTTGATCCCTTTTAATGGGCCCGTAATTTCTTTCAAAAAATTTTTACATATCTTTAGTAAGGTTTATTCCTAAATATTTTATTTTGGGGTCCCCTTTAAAAATTTTATTTCCCTTTAATATCTGGGGGGGTTTATATTAAATGTGATGGTTTGGGGTTTTTTGGATATTAAGTTTATATCCCAAATAAATTTATTCTTTTGCAGGGAAATTTTTTGGGATCTTGGGCTGGGTTGAAAAAGCAAAACATCATCCCAAAAAATACAAATCTTATTTCTTCTCCCCTAATCATAGTCCCCATCCTGGGTTCCCCCCAATAAAACGGCAAAAGGGGTTTAAAAAATAATTAAAAAAAGGTCGGACTCAGGGACAGCCGGACCTTTTCCAAATGAATAGTTTTGGGCAGGTGACCATTAACCGTCCTGGGGTTTGGGGAACAGTATAATGCTTAATACATTTTAAAACCTTCTTTGGGAAACGCAAATACCCTGTATAAATATTCCCAACCCATGGTCAAAAACCTTTTCAGCATCTGGCTGACTAAAATTGTACTGATGTTCTCTGAAATATGACTCACCACCCGAGAGTTCTCCTTATTTATCCTTTTTTCTGTTTAATACAAAAACCCGCTTGGTCCAAATCAACCACTCCGGGAAAAGGACTCCCGTCTCTAGATAAATTGAAGCAAATAATTTATAGTCTACATTTAAACTGAAATTTGGGCTTTAAACCCTTTATTTTATCTTTCCCTTCTTGGGATGATAAAGGGGTAACCCTTTCCCTTATGATTGGGGGCTTCTCCTGTTCTCGTTATGGTTGAAACAGTTTTTAACAGAACAGGTTTATCTTTGTTTAAATGTTTTGTACCACTCAAACCGGGTACCCTCGAACCTGGGGCCTTATTACTTTTAATTTAAATGGGTTTTTGTTCTTCTGCCGTTATCTCCCAAAAATTTTTTTATTTTTTTGTTCTCCTATAGATGGGAAATCAGTGAATTTGAAAAGTTCTTTGTTGTTTATCTACCATGGTGGTTGGCTATATAGTTCTTTATAATATAGTTCAAAAAACATGTTTAATGTCCTCTGATTCACTGCAAACTTTTTTTGTCTTGGGTTTCTAATCTGATAAATCATATTTTCCCCCGCTGTTTCGAATTCCAGGAAAGGGATTTCTTGCCTATCCTTCTCTAATACTTTTGTTTAGTGAATTTAAGTTGTTTTTCTTTTTTCTTCATCTTTTGTCCATTTTTTCCCGTTTAATTTTGTTTTTTGAATTAATATTTGTGGATCTCTTCGTTCCATTTTCAGTTTCTAATGACTTCATTTCCTTGTGTTCTACAAAATCTTCTCTTTTTCCTTTACAAAAACTGTAGAGCAATAATTTTTCCCCGAACAACTGTTTGCTAGTCATAAAATTTTAAACCTCCCATTGTCATTATTTTGTAAATATGTTTTTAAAATTTCCTTTTTAAACTGTTTCTGAACTTTTTTATTTAAAATGCTCTATTAAGTCTCCCAAAGTGTATTTTCCGTTTTCTTAGTTTTGGGGGATACCCCCAAAAGTCGGATAATTAAACCCTTTTTTAGTCCCCCCTTTGAGTCTGTTATCATAAACAGATAATCAATTTAGTATACTTTTACATGGGGGAAAAATGGGGGAATTGTTTTTTTCCTGGATGAGACTTCTCCCTCTTTCAGCCCCCCTGAAATCCTCTGAGCTAGGATGGCATTAGGACCCCTTTTTGGGGCCTGATTAGATGTGTCCCCAATTTTATTGCAGTTGGACATTAAGATCCCCCCCCAAATTAAAAATTCTTGTGTTTAAAAAAATCAATTCAAACAATTTTTAAATATTTTTTGCCCCGAACATACACATTAAGAAGGTTACTTCTTCATTTCAATTTTCCCTTTACTAAAAAGAAACTCCCTTCCTTGTTTTTTTTTAAATAAAATTCAAATTTTGCATTAGGGGTCAGTATAGCCCTCCCCCCCTACGGGCTGATTTATGAGATGAATAATAGGTGTTTTGTAAGTTTTTTAAATTTTCATGTTCTGAAGGGACAAAGGTCTCTTGCCAAAAAAATACCGCAGCTTTTTTTGTTTTATTTGCAATAATTTACTCCCTTTTTATCGGGTTATGCAGCCCATTTAATTTTGTGGATACCTTATATTCCCGATGATGCTGTACCCTTTCAACCTTTAAAAACTTGTATAACTTTCCCATGATTCCCGAACAAGGACAGTGAACAAAGAACCGCCCCGAACAAAAACCAAAAACTTCCCAAATCAGTTCAAATAAAACCTCAAAATTTAGAGGGGATCAAATGTCCTGGGCCCCTCATCAGTATCAGAAGAATCTGTACTGAGATGGTGTTGTTTTATAGTTTCTCCCAAAACCTATAAATTTTCCCTCTTGTCAAAAAACAGTAAATAATAATATTATTTTCTTTAAATTTGGGAGAGAGTTGAGAAATACAGGAATTATCTTCTCAGGTAACTTTTAGCAAAGAAAAATCAAATTCCCTTTAAAAGGTTGAAAATAAAGTTGTAGATATTTTCTTTTTGGGTATAAGAATTCAAAATAAGTGTTTTGGGAAAGCCCTCCTTTTGAAATAAACAAAATTAGAGGGTCAAAAACCCAGGTGTTTATCTTAGGTGGGGGTTTTAGTTCAAATTTGGGGGAAAATTTTAAATAGAAACGGCAAACTGTGTTTTACCTCTTAAGTATGGTTTAACCAAAAACAGGGACTTTTGTATTACCTCACCTGTTAAAATTTACTAAAGATAAATCTTCCATAACATTGGGGGTTTAAAAACACTTTTCTTTTGAAACCCAGTGTAATTAATGAAAAAAAAAAGAAGAAAAAAAAAAAAAAAATAAAAAAAAAAAGTCCCGGTGGTTGGACCCAGATCATCTCGGATGATATTTCAATTCGTACAGTTCAACTTCTGGGAAATCATTGGCCCCAAACACTACCCCCAAAGTTGAATATGTTTTTTCCTATGTTTCACTGAGCAGCAGTTGCTCCCGGTGGGGCAGCTGGCCCCATCTCTCTTTTTTGGTCCCCACCTGTCTCGCGATCTGAACCTCCCTCTCCCAATTCTGTCTTGTTGTGGTTTGTCTGTTTTCTTTGTTGATGTCTTTTGTTGTTTTTTGTTAATGCAGATGCCATCCTCTTTTACACTGCAAAAAAATCTACCTACAGGTACAAATAAATCACCTAACCTCACCTATAAAACAATCAAATCCATCCCCATCCCCGGGCTGTCCACCATACAAATTGGGCAGTCCTCATTGTCAGGCAGTGGTCCTTCCCTCTTCCTCCTCTGACTCGTTGGGGAAATGAAACCGTTGTCGTCCCCTCCCCCCTGTCCTCTGTCTGTGTGTAAATGAATCCAGTCCCTGGGGCTAAGCTAATCATTTAAACCTGTCTGTGCTGACTTTTCACTGGGGGGTCTTTTGAGGACACTGATGAGCCCTTGTGTACCTCCTCTGTCAGGTCACCCAAAATTTTAAAAGAAAACAAACAAAACAACGTGACATCATTTATTGTTTTAATATCATTAATAAATTTATAACATTGTTTCCATCATATATCAAATACAAACCCAAAAAATTTGCTGAGTTAGCATAGCATAAATTTTTAACAATGAAAAAAAAGAAGGGGTTCTACTGTGGACTAAACCTGTTTGCAAGTGGAAGAAAAAATTCTCCTTTGACTCTACTCTTTGGTTTGAGGCTCTCCAAAGTCTGTCCCCTGAGTGTCTCCCCTTCTTTGACTTCCTTCAGGAGGTAAAGGGCGTGCTGAGACATGTCCCTTGGATTTTTCCTCCTCCAACGTTTCCCCATCACCTGGTCAAAAACAGTCCTCTTCAACATGGGTTTTTACCTTCAGATTGAGGAGAGGAAGGGGAAAGGCAAAGCTATATTTAAAGTTTGGCAGAAAAAGCATTTTGACACTAATATATTTATGGCCATAACAAAAGTATTAAAATTTAATTCAATTTTGCAAAAATACAATAATAATTTAAATAAGTGGGGGTGGGAAACCCTTTTCCATCTGAAAATTTAAAACTGTTCAAAATTTACAACATAACATACATGCACCCGGGCTAGAGTGGGGAAAAATCTCAAAAATCAACAAGACAAGCTAACTTATTGATACCATTTTATCCCTCCCATGGTGGGATTAACCCTCTGTCAGACTGCCGAACTCCTCTTAATCGTCTTCCGCCACTGGTTGTCTAACAACCTTCTCTAACTTCTTCCAGCTCTGTCATTTTTTTTTCTCTTTTTTTGTCTCCCCGGTTGCTATCTGCATTGGGGAGGAAAAAAGAACTTTTGTTTGGTTGATAATCTTTTTGGTGTCATGGAAATTAACTTGTTTGAACACAAACCATGCTGGTACAGGTCTTGTTTCTTGTGCAAAAAGGGGTTTCACAGTGATGTTCTCAACGTCTGCCCTCATGTCTTCAGTACACCCTGGGTGGATACTCTCTCGAAAAGTAAACAAAACAAAAGAGAAATGTCATCAACTGTCTCATTTTCAACATAAAGTAATTTCTTTGTGGATGGAGGAATAACATGGACACATGAAAAGACATCAAAAATACAGTTCATTTTTACCTGTTACCCTCCATTGCCTCCCTCACACACCCCTGCTTAGGGTTTTCCCCATCAAATTTTGCTCCTTCTTTTTTTTGGGCGGTGCTTCAACCCCTGCCACGTGCAAAAGAACAAAAAAAAAAAAGACAAAACCACCCAAAAGCTAAAAACCCGTTTAATTATTCCATCAAAAAGTGAGACCTTGCGACACCATCTGTATCCCCAAAATAGGGTTTAGAAAATGATCCATAAAAATGAAAATCACAATTATATAACATACAGTTTTTTCATAATATATAATATGTGTTGAGTCAGGAACATTTTAGGCATTCACATATTTTTTTTCTTTTCCCCCTTTGTCCCAAATTTTTTTAAAGGACGGTTTAATTAATAATCAAATAAATATCAATTAAATAATAATACTTTAAAAACAGTGCGTTGGGATCTCGGTGGGGAGAGTGAGGGAGGGCCCTTCTGATAAGTGTGCCAGCAGACAGGTGTGGGCTTCTTTGTCTGTTCAGTGTGCATGCTGCTGCAGGAGAGACAGCTTGCATCAGTGTTTAGATGAGCATAGAGGGAGCTGTCGATATGTCTACATTTATGGTTTAAAAAGATGTTCTCAATCAGTGGGGGGAATGCAAAAATGTTTTCCCCTTCTGTTGCCCTGCTCTGTGGACATAGTCAGTTAGTTATTCACTCATTCATTAAATTTATTGTGCTCATTCCAACTAAATGCTGATAGATAAATAAATAAATAAATAGATGGACAATTAGACTCATGGAATAAACAATGTATATAAGAATTTGGTTGATTCCTTTTGATCACACTGATTAGTTTATTCCCTTGGCTTCTAATTTCATTTTGTATATATAGATATATTTTTTTTGGTTGAGAAAAAATTAAGAATGAATAAACTTGGTGCATTAAATTTCCTAAATAAAATGCCTAATAAATCAACCTCCTCATAAATTTAACATGTTTTTTGGTTTAAATAATAATATTGATTTTAATTTTACCATGATGAAATAAAAATATCAAAAATATATTTATGAATTTGCATCTAATTTAATGATCTGTTTCCATTTTAGGTTATAATCTATCCCCTCCTGTGGGTATTGAGAGGATAAATAAAGACACAGTGAATGAATGGATGGGTTTTACCCCCGTCCTCTGTGGTCATCTTGCCGTTTGAGTTCAGACAGGCATTGAAGCATTTTCCCCAGAGGACTCTACAGTTGATAACCGTGCAGGGGGATGAGAAGATAAACCTTTGCCCTCCAAGAGAGCTGTAGGCCAAGGTAAAAAAACCAGAGGTCCCATATTCCTGAGAAAAAATGGGGGAAATGTTGGAAGACTGTGAAACAACTCCCGGAGGGAAAAAAACCCCTGTAAAGGAGCTTACAAACAGGACCTTCCTCAGAAAAAGGGCAACGCTGGTGAGGAGCGGGGAGGAATTCCAAAAAGACCCCGTTTCTGGGGGGACTTCTTGATGCCACGGGACTAAGGAGGGGCTGGCTAGGGATCAAAAGCCCAAAAAAGGAAGAAGATGCAGTTTTGGAGAGACACTGGGGACATTGAGAGAACTGCAACTGAACTGGAAAGATGGAAAGAATTGAAAGACATTGTCCGGGAACCTGTGGTCCATGATGGCTGTTAGGCTCCACAAAGGGTCCATGAAATTGAGAAGGGGTGTGATGTGCTGCCTACCTGTTGAAACCCCCTTGGGGGCTATGAGTGCCCCAACCCTCCTGGAGAAGGGTGAAAAGGGCCAAATATGTCTGCCTGGGGGGTGGATCCCCCTGGAAGAGAACAGCGCCTGAATGACCAAATGAAAAAATTTAAAGGGGTTTTATTCAGCAGGCTGGAAATTTGGAAAACTGAGTTCATGCTCGGGGGGGACTGCGGAAGCTTTTAGGTGGCAAAAACCTGTTCCAAGCACCTGCTGCTGTGAGTTCCAACAGCCCTTCCCCTCTTCGTTTGGGAAAAAAAGAGAAAACCACAGGTGGAGGAAAGACTGGGAGAGCCCACAAAGTCAAACCATCTGGATCACTGGGTTGAAAATCAACTCCTCAACTTTTGGGTGGGAAGATATTAAGGGATCTCAGACTGTCCATATGTCCTGAAGGATATTCAGAGTCTGGAAAACAGGGATGGGAATAAGACAACCATCACCTTAGAGACTACAAAAACTGGAGGCCTGCTGTGAAGGAAACCAGCCCGGGGGGAAGTCATCGACTTAATACAGTTATAAGCCTTGTAGATCTCCAGAACTGGGGAATTCTGGTGCCCGAACAATCCCTTGGGGACCAAAAAAAAAACAAAATTCCCCGATTTCATTAAAAAGACTGGCTGATTTTAAGGTAGACCCCAAATACAATGTCCTCCCCGCAACCACTTTATGTCAAAAATTCCTGAAAAACCCAAGGGAGATTCTTGGAGGCAGAGACAAGGGTGGGAAAGACTGAAAAACCGATACCCTTCATTCAAATCCTGAGAAAAACTATCAAAAAGGACAGCAAAGGGGAACATTTGGGGTTTTGTGGTGATGAAAGACACCATGACAAAAAAATTCCTCTGTAAAGTTCAAAAAGACTGAATCTCCATGAGGGGAAAAGGCCCTGATAAATGGACTTGCACAAAAAGCCGGATGCCATGAGGGGATGGGAATCAGGAAACCCTTTTTGGGAACAAAAACTGTAAAGGGGGGAAAATCTAGTACCCCATTCCTCTAAAGGAAACAGCAGCAGGCACTGGGGCAGCGTGGAGAAAATTTCAAAGACCGTTTCCCCGGGACCAACAGGACTTTTTTCTGAGTTTTCCCAGAATGAGAAGGGGCAGAAAAGTCTTAAACAGCACTGCAGGCAGGATTAACACCAGTGAGACCTGGACTAGCTTCTGGGAATAGACTACCGAACTCCTTCATTGATCTGATGGAGCCCCAAATGCAGGGCAGAAGTTTGGGGCTCTAATTGATTTTCCGAAATTCATAAAAAAATTTGCTAAAGGCTGAATGGTGGAAAATGACCTTAATCTACATGGTGTGGGGGATGGCCATGGTGAAAACAAATAGATACCTCCTGAGTTAGGATAGCACCTCAAGGCGAGTAAGGGTCCCGAACTTTTTTGCTATGGGCGGATGGATTTCCAAAACACACAGGGGTGTTTATCCCGAGACTGAGGGAAAATTTTTCCTGAGGTGAAGCTGGAGGTTGAAGAGACCAAAAAAATGTTGAACTTCTCATAGCCACAGAGAGGAGGCTTGCACCACAAAGGGGGTTTTTTGACCGTCTTGTTGGAAAACCCTTTGGGAAAGGGCAGTGGGGGACCCCTACCTTTTGGGATTTGGTGCCTTTGGGTCCCCCCTTTTCTGTTCCATGGGGGGCTGTTTAAATACAAGTTTCCCCAGGGCCCGGGCTAACTTGCATTTGAAGATAAAGGTGCCCCAAAATTCTTTAAATTTACCTCCCTGAGTTTCTTGACTGGTGGTGGTGGGAGGCATTGGAAAACATTTTAGAAAGTGTGGAGGATTCGCTGCGGCAACTGGCCCCGGAGGAAAAAATATGACCCGGCAGAGGAAAAGAAATTTAGATCTAAAAGGAGGACTCACCTTGGTTGGATGGGCACAGACTCTCCCCACTGGGATGCTAAGTCCCCTGGATAGGAACCCCCCCACTTCCCCCAAAAACGCAGTAGGACATTCTTGGGGGGAAAAACGCTGCAAAACAACCAGAGTAAAAACCTTGACAACACAGATCCATGAAATGGTTGGGGTGGGGGGCTGCCAGGACTTTCATGGAATTGGGGAGGAAATGGAAAAGGGCCGGTGTCGTGATCCACCTGGGGACAAACCCCCATTCTGTCACGACCCCCTCGATTGGTATGGAAAAAGTCAAAAATTAAAGGGGTAAGTATGAATGATCTTCTGCTAAAAGGGGCCTGATTGTTCAATCAATCAGGCTTTTCGAGGGTTTGAAAAAAAGTCTGCCCCCTTTGGGGACATCAAAAAGATGTACAATTCATTGGGTTTGAGGGAATTGGCCGAAAGTAGCCATCCCGTGTTAATATGGGAGACAGACCAGCTGGATTTATAGCACAACTAAATGAGAAAACAGCCAAGCTTCCCCTCTTTGCCCCTCGACAGAGGGAAAGCAGAGTCCTTGAAAAAGGGTAGGTATGATGATGACATCCACCCCCCACAACAGCCTGGAAAAATGGATAAATTACCCAAAGGGGTGGGGGGAAAACCCCGAACTGGGGGGTTCCCGGTGAAACCATAGTCGTCAGAGAACAGTGGGAGGCAAGGGGAGTGTCAAAGGGGGATTTGGAAAAAATTTCAACCATTTCTTAAATCAGATGAGGCAAAAAAAACAAAACTCTGGTGTTGGTTCTTGTGGGGAGAAAAACCACTGTTAACATCCTAACTTTCTAAGAGGAAAAAAAGGTGAGGGTGACAAAGATCTTCTCAGGAGGAGGGTGACAAAAGGCTCCGCCCTGACTAGAAGGGCTTTTAAGCCAGTGGCTGGGCTTTGATCCCATCAGCCTGGTAAACACCTGCCAAACGGGGGGCAATCCGGAGGAAAACATTCCAGCATTCCAGGAAGGGGTGGAAAACCAGAAAACCGGGAAAACCACTTTTAAAGCCTCAGGCGAAGCCATCAAACGAGGGGCATGTGGAGCTTGGGCAGTTACTTCCACCCACTTCACCCCCCAACTGGAAGGGACCCCGGGTCCCCTTTTCGATGGGGGTAAAGACCTAGGGGCTGTGATGTATTTGAGGTGGAGCACCAAACAAGGGACTGAGTGCGGTTTGTTGAAAGAAAAGCCAAACTGACACCACTGGATCAGAAATGACTGTGTGTATGACTGGTACCCTTTTTCATGTTTTTTAAAAGGGGCTGCCGGGGCGAAAACCTTTGGCGAAAAAAATTCCATTTATGTTCACTATATACACACATGAAGTTTTTGAAAAACCCCCATTTGACATTTTGGTCCCTTTCAGCCATGTTTAACATAGTAAAAAAATGACCATCCACCTGTCATTTCCCAAAAAAAGGTGATATAAGGATAAGATTTATTCCTCACACGGCTTGTCAATTACATAACAAATAATAATTTCTAGTGTTTTGATTTTTTATTAAGACTCATTTTAAAAAATTTTCAATTTCTCCACCCTCTCCCCTTTTTTCCTGTATTGACTTCTCCCCCCCTCTACCTGCAGCACAATGTAAGAAGAGTTACAAAGCCCCCTAGTTTGCACTATGTTTTTGATAGAACATCATCAGTAAAATTCCGCTTGGGTTTTTAAAACCCCCTAAAAATGTTTATAACAATTACCGTTTAATTTCAAAATAAAAACTTTTTTTTTGATAAAAGGGTTTCTCTGTATTTTTTTCCTTTTTGAAACTATTTCAGTTTGTGTGGACTTTTAGAATGCTTTCAACATATTCCACACTTTTTTAAAAAATATTTGATCCCCAAAAACCCTGATAATTTTGGGCACAGTCCCTGGTTAAACTTTCATACCGTGCACCCTATAATCCCAAAAATGCATGACATGCACAGCTTTTAAAAGCATTCCCTTTTTTGTTTTAAAATGGCCTTTCAAATACAGTCATGGAAAAAAATTTAAAAGACCACCCTTTTTTTCTTCAATTTCTTTTAATTTTAATGCCCGGCTCAACTAAAGGTACATTTGTTTGGACAAATTTTAATATAACAACAAAAAAAGCTCTGAAAGTTTAATTTAAGAACTAAAGGGTTATTCATTTTTCCCTGGTTTTCTTGATAATAACCAAAAAATTTCTTAAATTCTTACATCAATAGCATGGCATTTTACAAAAACACTACTTTTTAAACATTCCATTTTCTTTTCTGTTTGCTTTAAAACATGATACACAAAGTTAATATTTATTGCATAACCATTTTTTTGATATGCAAAATGTTTTATCTCTCCACCCCCTTTTACATTGTTCTGCTGTCACAGCAGCCCCTTCCCTTTTGGGCAAATTCAAACAAATTTTCTTTTTTTGGGCGTGGTTCTCCATTTTGAGTTTGATGTTTTTCCCTGGTTTCAATTGGTTGATCGGTGATTGGCAGGCCAGGCTGGTCCGAATGTTGTGGGTTTTCCCCAACTGACCTTCTGTGGCAGGGGGATTTCTTGTTGGAAAATCCCGTCATTGAGGCGGAAAAAGTTTTTCCCCTGATGGAAAAAGACTGTTTTCAAAGGGGGATCCTGTCGCCTGGTTCATTGGCCTTCACACAATTGCATTTTCCCTGTTCCACTCAGACTGAAACAACCCCAGATCATGACGATCCACCCCATGTTTTACTGTAAGGGCAAGACAGTTTGGGGTTTAGCTTCTCCCCTTCCCCCTAACCCGTAAATTGGCTGGAGTGGGTAATTTAAAAAGGATTCATCACTGAAGAGAATTGCCCCAAAATCAACAGTCCAATCCTTTGGTCTCGAGCAAAAGTATCGGGGCCCTTTCCCCTGCCCATTTATGAAGGGCTTCTTGCGTGCTCTGTGTGACTTCAAACCAGCTTCAAAAAGTGGTTTTAGACTGTCCTTCCCGGAGAAAAATTTTTCTCGAAAATTCCCCACTCTTTTTTAAAGGCCCTCTGGAGGTCTGGCGATTCCTGCCCCGGAGCCGGATGGGGTGGGTCATCTGGGGAAAGGGCGTTTCCTGCCACACCCGGTGGGAAATTTTGGAAAGTGCCATGTTCAGCTTTTTTTTTTGTTGGAATGACGGCTGTTTGGAATCTTCATTTTTTAAAGTTTCCTGTCTCCCCACTCTTTTCCCAAATTTTCCCAGCAGTGCCAAGATGGCTGCCTTTGTTTTTCCCACATAATTTTTTTGTTTTGGGCTTATGTGGGGCGGGAACTTCTGAGTTGTCTCGGTTTTGAATTGGCGGGCCCCCCTAGGCCTTTGCATGTGGTGCTGCTTGGGGCATGAAATGGCCTCTTATACCCGGGAATCAATTAAGCTTAAAAATTTCCCAAATGGACATAAAGTATTTGTGACCAGCTGCATTTTTTGTGTTCATTGTATTATCGTTTAGTGGTCCCCAGATATTGGGAATGAACAAAGTTAAAAAAAACAAATTGGGTCTAAAAAATTTTTTCCATGATTTATGTCATTAAAAAAGCACAACATTCTCAAACCCCACAAAAAGAAACCCAAAACACTTGGTGAAGGTTAAAACCCGGCATATTCTGTTGGCTAGTCTTATTTCCCTTGGCTGCTGTCACATTACAATTTGAGTGATTGCATGTCCTCGCATTTTGGTGTATGGGTTTTGGCTTATGACACCCCAAAGGGTTCTTGTCTGTCAACTGCAAAGCCCCTGGTAACTGCTCAACCACCTTGTTCAGGTGGACCAGGACCCAAAAAAAACAGCAAACCCAAATTTTAATTTTTGAAAAAGACAAAAATCAAATTTTACTAAAAAAAATCTACAAATAAATACAATCACTGTAAGGTATGAAAAGGCCATTTTGCCCAAAAGGGAAAAATTTGAAAAACAGCAATGAGGTTAGCTGCATGTCCATTTTTTAAGAAAAAAAGGGAAACATTTCCTTTTTTGGGGAATCTCTCTCTGGAATCTTTTGGGATAAAAAAAATATTTCTCCTCGATAGTGGTTAAAATTGTAAAAGGAAAAAACTATGTCTGGGTAACCAGAAAAAAAAAATGGTGGTTGATAATAAATTTTGGTCAAAAACAAAACTCTTTTTAACTGGATGTCTGTAAAAAAAAAAAACATTTTCCCTGCAAAAAAAAGGTAATCTTTAACTCTCCATCCAAGCAAAAAGTAATACTTAATTATTATTTGAATAAGACTTGGACTGTGATGAAAAAGGAATTGTGACACCAGCCTCAAGAACTATGGGTACCCACACAAAACACAAATACAAACCTAAGCGGCAGAATCCCTCCTTCTATCTGAGCACCAGACTTTTTGCCCTTGGCTCTCCCAACTGAAATTGGGGGGCCAAAAAAGGGGGGTCTTTTTCCTAAAAGCCCAGTTTTTAACCTTTTGTACACATAAAAACACATCCAAAAACTACAACAATAAAATAAAATTTCCCTAAACACTTACTTTTTTTGGGCTTGCCTTTTAACCAAAGGTCCAAATGGGATACCCCCCCTTGTCTTTGGCCAGGAAAAACCCCTCAAATATGGGTGGCTCCTCGGGTCCTGTCCATATTAATTTTTGGGTGAAAAAGTACATTATTATTTTTGTTGAAATGCAAATTATTCCCCAAAACATCCCTTGGGGTATTTTTCCCAAAAACAATCTAAAAACCTGAAAATTTTTTAGGTTTCCATCACAGCAAACAGCCATGTCTGGAGAACAGGCTGGACAGAAAACTTTTGGGGGTGAAAATTTCCTCTTCTTTGAATAAAATAAAATTTAAGAAAATTAGCGGGAAATTTTCCCCGAAAGATACTCCCGTCGGGAAACAATTAGTTATGATTTTTTTTTAAAGTGATGCCCAACATTAATAAACAAAAAAGTAATATGTAATATATGTTTCAATGTGATTAAGACAGATTCCCCTTCCCAACTTTAAAGATCTTGTTTCCCTTTTTTAAAAAGGGCCCTTCTAATGGCGGGGTGCTGTCACCTTCATGTGCTCAAAGGGTTGAAGACATCAAACTTGTGGGGTTTGGCAGCTGGAAAGATGGCCAGTCGATACAAAGCAGGTCTTTCCCTAAAGGAATCCATTAAAAGAGCAGGATGGACGGGGTTTCTTAAAAAGTACCGTCACATGTTGAACAAGTACTTTTTTATTTAGGAAAAAGGGATTTTCTCTAACCAAATTGCAATAGTTTGCTGAACAATTATTTTTTGGAATTGGCCCTGGTAAAAAGAGCAGGAAGTTGACATACTAAAATACGGGTAAGTTAGAAATTTTTCAATAAATTCTTTCCCCAATGCTTTTTTCAAACATGTTATCCTCCCCCAAAATTTTTCCCAAACAAAAAAAGAAAACACTTTAAAAAAGCCAACCAAAACAGTTTTTAACTGTCATTGTGTGTTTTCCCAATGGGGAGATTTTTTTCATTCCCAAGATATGCTGGTAAAAACCAATTCATATTTTTTAAATAAATATCAGCTATGAACACTTCCCCTCATTCTTCTTGGGGTTTGAAATAAAGTTAAAAGTAATATTTTTTAATTCGGGGAATAAATTTTACAGTAGGATATTGTTAAATAATTTTTAAAGCTTTTTGTTCATGAAACTGTGGTTTTAATTTCACCCCATCCCCACAGCTGTTGGGGGGAAAAGGGGTTTCCCAAAACCGGGAAAGGGGAAACCTTTCCCCTTTCATGGAAGTTTTCCCTTTGTGGGCCTCCATGTCCAGGTCCCAAAAAAAACCCTTTTTCCCAGTGGCACACTTTCCCAGACACCTGATGACAGTTTCCCTTTTGCAAAACACCTGTCATTTGGGTTTGGGAATTATTCTTTTGGGCTCCCTTTTTGCATAAAAAGCACAGGCCGTGGGTTTCACCCTTGCACCCAGGGGAAAAACCACGGGTCCGAAGCAGAAAGGGTTGTGCCTGTTGCCTCGGGAAACTGGATGGAAATAAGGGTGTCCCTAAATGTTGGGCTTTTTTAAAGGGCATAAATTTTTAAAACAAGCCCTAAAACTAAAGGTATAATGGATAATATAGGCATTTTGAATAATTTTTTGAAGACAAATTAAAGAAAAGTGAAATACATCATCCCCAAATTTTTCCATCATTTACCCAACATTAGTAAAATTTTAAGTTTCAAAAAAACATAGTTTTGAATAAGTCGAAACTGGAAATAGATGTAAAAAAAATAATCAATTTTTGTTCGAACACTCATTAGTTTCCCAAGACTTCCCTTCTCTTGATATTCTATCGGGGCCTTCTTGTAAATTCCCTTTCTTTTGGTTTGGGATGCTGCAGAACATATTTGCTGCCCCCTTTATCTCTTTTTATAACTATTCTATATGTCATCTTTTATTTAATCTTCATATATTGGGGGACACTGATTTGCACATTGTGGATCCCAAACTTTTTTCCTTTCTCCCCTGCTTGGCCCCCGGGGGGCTGGTGAGGACCCTCTTCCTGGTTGTCCTTTTTTTTTTGTTGGCAAGGCAGGTATTTCTGGGGAATGGCAGCCTATTTGTATTTGGGGGAAAAAAGGGTTTAAAAAAGGGGCAGCAGTTTTAAAAAAGGGGCCCAAACTAACAAGACAGGCTGATCTTTTTAAAAAAATGATAAAACCCAAAAAAAACCAATTATTGTGTGGGTTGTGTGTGTGTGTGTGTGTGTGTGTGGGGCAGGGGGTTTGGGGTGATGAAAATAAAGCTGTAATGCAAAAACAACGACGACAATGCCAAAAAAAAAGAACCCAACCAAAAACAAAACGGGAAATTAAAAATTAATAAAAAGTCTGATTTCTTGATCGCTAAAAGTCTAAAAAAAAAAATTAAATTTTTTGTCTTGATTAGTTTATAAATTATCTTTTTGGGGAAAAAATTGACTTTTTACTACTTTTTAAATTATTAAACAATCAATGTATTTCTATTTTCCGTGGTTACACTATAAATAACTTTGGTTGTGACTGCCCCTTACTGCTCTGGGCCCCCGCGAGTGTGAAAGGTTTTGCTAGCTGTCTGTTTTGGGGGGGTATGTAAAATTGGGGGCCCAGCGCTAGACTTAGCTGTCAATGTAGCTAATTGGGGTAGGGAAAAAAAGTAAAATTTTACCCTAAAAAGTGGAATGTCAGGGATAAAAATCTATCGAGACTGGACCCAAATGAAAGACATGTGGATAATTATCTTTTCCCTTGTTTACATATTAACAGTCACTAGTTTGCTGGACATACTTACAGTGTAGTGTCAGATGGAATAAAAAACAAAGGGGTTGGGGGTAAAAACCAAACGTGGCCGTTCCCGGGGTTAACGCCCCAAAAAGAACCCAACCCGACCTTTTTTCCAAGTTTGGGAAATTGAATACTAATTATTAAAAAAAAATACATTTAAAAATATCCCTCCGTTTTCCGTGCCCGTCAGACATCTACACATATTTATGTACACAAGGGATGGTTTATTTCCCGGGCTGAAAACTGGCTCTCTAAAATGAAAATGACGCTTCACTCACAAATTCAATGTGTCTAAATAAAAAAAACTATAAATCAATTCTGTATTTTTTTGTTAAATATCAATCAAAAATATGATAAAATAAGGGGTTTGAACCTTAAAACAAAAAAAAAAAAGGGTCCCGGAAAATCATTAAAATTCCACGAAAACGACCCGTATTAATTTAAACTGGATTCATTTTCCCCTTTGGTCTTTGCCTTCAAACTTTAATGATTCCCCTCACTAAACACAGCCCCTTTAAACCAAATGATCATAATTTATTTGATCAACAACACATCTTTTTCTTTTCATATAAATATGAAACAAAACCCCCTGTGCGTAATGGAGCAGGATGGGTCTGGATATCTCTTCTTTTTGTTCCCATCTTTTAAAAAACCAAAACCCGGGTAATATAGAAAGGTTTGCTTGCAGTACATCTTAAAAGTGTGCTTTGAAAATTTTTAAAAACACCACAAAAATATAATTAAAACATACTTTTATGAAAAAAAATGTTTCAAGGTTAGTCTGAATTAGTATTAAATTCCCCCAAATTTAAATACACTACAAGATCATGGTCCATGGTCCGTTAGTATACTTACTATACTTATACTCAGAAAGCATAGGTGATAAAAAATGAGGTATATTGCTTTATGCTGAGGGAAACTTGTAGCAGTAATCATACAGACTTAGGCAAAGACCTGCCTTAAGAGGACTTTTTTCGCCAACAAGCATATTGATCTCTGCTGGTCCGCTGATGTCACTCCACTGATCCCAGAGAGCACGCGGGCTACTTTATATTCACGTACAATTTGCATTGATCATATAGTGAAGCTGTGTTTGGGTTTAGAGGGAGGGATTTGAGGCTGCAACATGTCACACTTTTCTCCACTCACGTGATTTATGGAGGAGAAATTGGTGAACCTGTGTACACATGAGTTTGATAGATGTGAAAAAGTGTTTATATTGTGTTTCACAAATCTCTCCTCTCTCTGCCAAGCTGCCTGCACTGCCTCTGGCCCTGTATGCATCCACCTCCCTCTGCCCTGATTGCACAATTAGGACTCCTGGCCACGCCCTCTCCAGCAGTCCTCTCCTCTGATTGATTTGCAGCACCTTTTCCATCAGACCAATCCCTACTTGTTCAATCAGGGCGTATGAAGAACGATGCGAATGGGCGGAGCTTGTGCACATTGACGTCCACTAGTGACATCACAATCCTCCTGGTCCAAAGGTTATGAAAGGAGGCAGTTTGCAAAGGTTAGTGCGCTGATCTGGTCCCCATTGCAATTGAGGAGTACCGGGAGCTCCGACACCTGCTTGCCGGAGAGATCGGTGGGTAGCCTTGTTGCTACCTGGTCTATCTCCTGGAGGTCAGTGGGTAGCTTTTGTGCTACTCGTCAGCTTACTCTCCCTGAGATGCCCTGTTACTAAGTCTCCAGCTTCTTTCCTGTCAGCCTGGAGCTCTCCAGTGCTTCCTTAGAGGCTGGGAGAGGTGGGGTGGGCGTGGGGTTTCTCCTCCACTGAATTTTCTATGTCAAACAGAAAACATCAGATTATTCCAGCTACTGGCAGCTATGATTAAGCAGAGATTTTCCTTCTGTATTTACAGTACAGCTAGTTCATTATTTGATCAGAAAAATAGTGTCTCGCTTTGCTCTATTGTTTGTGCCATGATCTTAAGGAAGTCCGCCTGTACCAATGCTCTCGTGGGTCCCTCCAATTAGTAAAGATTTTCCACTTCTATATTGTTCATGACGTGAGAAGCTTCTGGCATTTGTCTTTTGTCTTGCACTAGTTGTGATACACATGTTACTGTGTTGATCCTGGCTGCTGTTGATGTGTGGTACACGCCTTGACTTTACACTGACTTAAAATTAAAGGACCACCAGGGGTAAACTGTGAAAATATAAATTAATGTTTATACATGCTTGTTACCTGGGTTAACTGTTAAATATTATAATAATATTATAGAGTCGTACATAATCACTGAGTCCACAGTCTGCAAGTGTGAGAGGGAGCTTAAGTATTTCAATATATTCATGTATGTACTACATTTCAGGAGTTTGTTTGTAAAAGCAGAAAACATCATTGTTAAAGTGTTTTTATTTGTTGTGATATTTGCTGAGAGCGGCACGCATTGGTGCAGTGGTTGGAGCTAGTCGCTCACAGCAGAGAAGGTACCAACTTTAGAACATAGCACAACTTTAGTGTCTTCCTTGAAGTACAGGAAAAAACATGACAAAGATAAATCATTTGAAAACTGAGTGGGAGTGGAGGTATGTACAAGAGCCATTCATATGAAGTAATATCAACCCATTTATACAAAGTAATATAAAGTAGAATTCATAAACAACCATCATTTTCATGGGAGGATCACCCAGGCACTGGATTCTTTCAGATTACAATGCAACTGATCAGGGTTAGGGGTGGGGTAAGTGAAGAACTTACTGATTATCAACACAAAACATGGTCTAAGAGGCCTGAAATGACACTTTGTGACTTATAATAAGCCAAAAACTAAAATTGCTTGCGCAGACATTTGTCCACTATGTCCAATCCAAAACAGGTTTTAATCATTTTTATGCAGGTGACCATTCATGGCCTCTTGAAATCTATATCACTGACACTTAGGGGTTTGGTCAAGAAAGGTATAAGTTTAAATTTTGTCATAGAGGTAAACCAAATACATCATCGGGAAAAAGGTCTTATCCAAGTGATAGGAGGATACATATGATGTCAGTCTAAGGAGCTCTATGCCAGTCCTGCTTTTGAACTATTGACCTTTGAACTCTGCCTCCTTCCTTCATGCATTTTCTAAGTCATCGAAGCTCAAACAACAGAATTACCTACTAATCATGACATTTGACATTTGACATGCTAAATTTCTATCACATCTCCCTTTTGTTCCTACAGGAACACACTAAGTAAATACAAAGTTTACTAGAAAGCATCAAAACATCAGATTGAGACCTTCCGCAGGTTGTTGTTAAGATCTAAATATCATTAAGATCGAGCGCTCAGGAGAGAAAAAAAAGTTGCATTTGTTCTTATGCGAGAATAAGAACTCTCTGTTTATAGCAAAGCTGGAGACAGACAGAATTGGGGATTGTAGGAATTATGGCAAGTGATATTACATTACTGTATATTAATCAGTACAGATAACAACCATCATCCACTTATGAAAGAAAAGACTCTTCATTATAACTTTCATGGATTCTCAAATGTCCATGCTGTAAAACAAACAGATTCAATGCATCTCAGTTCTTCCTCAGGAGGTCACACCTATCAATGGTTACACCGCAAATTCAGGCAAAAACCCTTTTCAGGGGAAAAAATTCCTGAATGACCCTCTCATAGAGCCAGAGGAGGAAAACCCCATCGATTGTCAGATGAGGAAAACACCTCCGTGGTCTCCATGGGAATCCGTCACCATTCTGGGCTTGCAGTGAACCTGGTTGTAACACAGAATAAACAGACATTAGAATCATCATAAAGGCATTATAATCCACAATGAATATTTATGAAAAAAAATGTTGAAAAGTTGACTGTATGCTGGTGCAGATGTCTTGCAGATTTCTTTGTTTCTTGTCCGCTGTTCTGGCATCATGGCGTTTGTTGGAACAGAGCGTTTTTCACCGGTCTGATGCACCCAGTTGGTGACTTGGCACGTCACATGTAGCAGGAGCGCTTACACCTCCTCCTGACATGCGTGGACTCCCAGGTGGTGGGGTCAGTTGGAGCTGGTACTTTGCCAGTGGGACGTGTAGATTCATATTTAGCACTCTTTCTGCAACCTTCACTGTTGTGTGTCCGTGGTGAGGAGGATCTGGAAGAGGCCTTGCCAGCGTCTGTGTTTCCAGCTTTTCCTTCTGAAGTCTTTCATGACCACGTAGTCTCCTGGTTGGAGCCGATGCAGTGGACCTTCCAACTTGACCAGGAGTGCAGCAGACACTTGTTGTCTCAGTGATGGCTCCCCTTTATTAACATCATTGCTGTGTCGTCAGATCCTGGTGGTAGGATGGATGGGTCCCTCCATTTCAGCTGAACACTGGGCCATCTTCTTTTCCAGTTGAAATCAATCTGACCCCTTTGAGGTACACTGGTTAAACTGGCTGTCTGTATCCTGGATGTCTCATTTCCACCTGCCTCCAGTGTGTCTGCAAAATACAATAATAGCAAAAACAAATACAACAAGCAACAATCGCATACATCGATAAAACAATCCATTAAGTGTTTTTTTACTCAAGACTTCCTGTCTCTAATTTCAAAATAAAAGCCTTGTCTGTTCATAGAACATAGTTCTATGAACAGACAGCTTTAGCTATTAATAATTGTGATGTATAAGAATAAATAACATCAGTGCAAGCTTAGATCTAGCTTTATGGAAAAAGACAATGAGCCATTCCCGATGTATAGAGTTTATTCACTGAAGGGACCAACTGGACTGATATCTCATGCTCTTCAATCTTTTAGTCTTTTGTGTAAATTCACTAACACATCCCACCTGTGAGATATTAATATGAGTCTATACTCTTAGTTTGACCTTGCTGCTTTTAACACTACAAGCTGTAGTCATCAGGAAACATTTAGCCTTGTTATACTCTAAAATATATGGAGTAAGTTCAAAGTCATTACTAAAAACCAATAATAACTCCATACTTAACGCTAATGTGGCCTTCTGATGAAAATGGAGCTCTTGATACTCCTGTTCTAGTGGATATGGAGGCTTTAGCACACTGATTCAGTGTGATTTGCTCGTGGTGTCCCTCTCATCCAGTCGGAGGGGTCTCACCCTCTGCTGTCACTCTTTGTATGGAGATGATGCTGACCAGTACAGTTGGGTGCACCGTAGCATATGACACATGATCAAAGATTTGTGAGGTCTCAGAGTATGTCCTCTCTGAGACCCCACTATTGCAGGACCCTCAAACGTGTCCCAAAAAGCTTGAACAAAGCTTGAACAAAACGTATATATATATATACGATATATACAAATATATATACGTCCTATATTTGTATACGTATATATATATATATATAAAGCTGACATTTAAACCTCAAGCGTCCATCATGTCCATGTGCTGTACCTTTCAGATGTGGGATCATGTTCGATGCAAAGAAGAGTCCATGTGAATCCTCCCTCTTTCATTATCCAAGACCTCATTGGTGGAAATTTAGTGAAAATAGCTGGAAGTTCACCTCTTGATGTTTGTTAATATGCTGTAATCAGACCATAGACTGTATATATAACTTGAGTGAGACTGGAGCTATCGGTGGAAGTCACCTGTTGGTTTGTGAACAACAGCAGCCAAGCCCACTCGTTTGTGCTTCTTCACAGGACAACAAAAATCACATTAGCTTCTCTGAGAAAAAGACTTTTAAACTAAATTCTTTATTTTGCTGTCTTTTTCCATGTACCACCAAGGTTCTAAGAATAGCTGATCTGTGACCTGTGACATTAGGCTGTTGGATACACTCTCCAGTCACTTTATTGGGTACACTCTCGCCAGTAAAAGGTTACAATAATCCCTTTTTCCTTCAGAACTGTCATGTAATTTTGGTGTCGTCCTTTCTACGAAGGTGTTGGAAACATTCCTCACAGATTCTAGTCCATATTGGAGCATGATGGCATCACTCTCAGCTGCTGCAAGATTTGTCAGCTGATCATCTATGATGAGAATCTCTTTTCCCTCTACATCCCTAAAGCTGCTCTTGGCTGGATTGAGATCTGGTGACTGTGGACACCAGTGGAGTCCAGTGAACTCACTGTCGTGAACCTGTAGCCTCCAGTTTTCTCGATTTCTTAGCTTTGACAGCAGTGTCACCAGGTGTGCTCTTCTTCTGCTGCTCTAGTCCATCTTCTTTAAGGCTCCAGTGCTGAGCTTCACAGATGATATTCTGCATTCCTTGGTTGAACCAGTGCGGTTATTTGAGAGTTCCTGTTGTGACTTTCTATCTGTCTCCAATCAGTCTGTCCCAGTTCTCCTGTGACCTCTCACATCAAGTAGAGACATTTTACTCACTGGATATTTCCTCTTTTTCTGGACCGTTCTCTCTGCTTGAGACCCTATGAGAATGTTGTAGTGAAAATCCCAGTAGATCAACAGTTGTATGAGAAATACCAGTCTGTCTGGCACCAAATAACCATGCCACTGCACAAAGTCTCTTTAAATCTTCTTTCTTCTTCATTCCTGATGCTCTGGGCTGAGACTTCAGCCTCAGTGTCTTGACCACATCTACATAATCCTCAATGCAACTGAGTTACAGCTATCTGTGTTAACAAGCAAATTGAACAGGTGTAAACCTAATAAAAGTGGCAGGGTTGTCAGCCTCTTGTGAGTGAGTTTATAACTACAGAACAACATAAAGTGATTCCTGTTTCACTCCGGCTTATATTTTCCAGGATGTGCACAGTGAGCAGATGGTGACTGTAATAGCAGGTAGTGACCTGCAGAGGGGAGTTATGCTCCTCCTCAAGCAGCACTGAGTCTGACACAAAGATTTAATTCAGTATTTACAGTATTCTAAAGACTCACTGTCACCAGGTGTTAGGAGCTCTTTGCACACCTGCACAGCACTGTTTCTGAAACATGTCAGCATCCTGGCTGAAGTTCCTTCATGTTTGATTTGTTTTTTCACTGCGAACAAAACTGCATAATCTAGAGTGAGACATACATTAAACATCAGGGTACCTAAGCTCAGAACTGCTTTTAATAATCTTAGAAATATCCAAGATTTATCCTCTATTTGTGATGGTAATCACTCAGGTGCTGCAGAACTGTACTGTATAATCCTGACAGGTGTTTCTGTCCATGGATCTGCTCTGTTCATTATTCATAATTACTTCATAATGTTCTACGTTTTAGGGATTACATATTAGCACAATGTTCCAATATTATTTGTTTTTGTATTTTCCTTTCATGGTTTTCACGGTCATGGTTAATACAAAGGAGCTCATTGAGGACCTACAGCTGCACATTGTGGCTGCTCACAAGTCAGCAAAGGGTTAAAAGGCCATATCTACATGTTTTCAGTTGTTTCAAGTTTAGAAATCATTAAAAAAAAGAAAAGAGCGTTCTGCACTGTGGCAAATCTAAGAGGACGTGGTCTGGAAGCTTAAAAGTGGCGCCTGTGTGGAGCAGGAGGAGGAAGTGAGAGAGGTGAAGCAAGAATCATCAGTGATCACCTGCTCAAGACCATCCTGGTGAATCTGGGCTCTGACTGGTGGCAACATCTCAAGACAGACAGTGTTATGGGATGAATGATTATTTGAGTTCTTCTCCAGAAGTTGTGGCCACTGTGGGATCGGTAAGAGAATGCAATAACTGAAGAAGATGTTTGAAGGAGTTCTTGAGGATTTATTATAAATGCATAAATCGAATAATTACAAACTGGCATTCTTAAGATACTGTGTGTGTGTGTGTGGTTCTGAAAGGGAAACAGAAATGACAAAAGGGAAACAACTTCAGTCATATATATGCTTTTGTTTCCCCCCCCATAATTTTACAAATAATGATTACAAACATCAATTTAGACATATATCAACAGCATAAGCATGAATGTACACAATACAAAGACAGCAGATAAAACATTAACCCCTGTAACTCCTCATTACGGGTAACTCCATTACAATTTCAAGTGTAGTAAATTTTATCTCTAGCTGGAGATAATAAGAAGCAATGTTTTAACATATAATCCTGCCCTAATAATACACAAGCTAACCTCTAAACAAAGAGCAATAAGTGGAGGTATTACTTACATTTCTGGACACACACAAGAAGTAAATCTATCAGAACTTAAGTGCTAATTCACAACCAAACAACATGCTGCTTCCTGGCAGTGAAATGCCACCTCTCCCCAAAAACTGTCACAGAATATTAAAGTGACAGGCATCGCTTCACATGCCTGCACAGGAGGAGAACGCTCTCTGATTATTAATGAAAAGTGCACTCTGGCACAGGTCAGTCCTTTGTCACAGCCGCTTCCAAATTTGTCCCATCAAATTTGTCACTGGGAGGCTGACAGTGTCCACATGTCAGGAAGGTCAGGGAGAAGCGAATGAGCGATGGCAACCGGGCCTGGTGTGGAGTCTTCTCCTTCACCTGGATGACGGCAGTGCGGACTTCGGTCTGGTCTGTCCCTGGGATGACGCTTGGCGATACGACCAACAGGCCACAGGATTTCGGCAGTTGGGGGTCCACCACCATCACGTCCGCTCCTCGGCCGGCAGCTGTGATGGTCCCTGTGCCACTTCGGACCTGGTCTGCAGTGACGGGAGGTAACACTGGATGAAGTGGGACCAGAACTGATCTGCTACTTCCACCTGAGCATGCTTCCAGCGACGGCGGCTCAGCAGATCGGACTCTGTGTAGGCGACTTGAGGAAGTGAGGGATCCAGCCATGCCCAGAGGAGCAGATTGGGTGTCCACGGGGTCCCCACATCGGCTAAATTCTGTGGAGACATAGCCTAGAGGTTTTGAATTCAACATCCCCTCCAGACTTCCCTGATCAGCACTGTCCTAGGACTCTCTTCAGGGGACAGGCTGAATCTGAATCAGTGGCGTACAGTGCGGTTTTGACAGATCTCACTTCTCGCCCTCCCCAAACGCCTCCAAAATGGGGAGCGCTGGGAGGATTGAACCGGAACTGAGATTTGGTACTTAACCAGGTGATGTTGAGGAGGGGTGGCATGCACGTGGCTTTGAAGGCCTCTTGCAGCTCTCGATCACCACCACGGAAATTAGTCCCCTGATCAGATAGGAGCTTCCTCCTGCAGGCTTGCCTCTCCGTAAGGCAAACTAACCTGCATGAGGGAGCCATAAGGAAGGAGTTCTGTGTCGGAGGCTGGACAGGATGTCCAGGTGCACTGCCCGGGTTGTGAGGCATTCCCAAACAGGATAGTTCACCCCTTTTCACAGACGCCGGCCCACTTTCACTGTAAATGGGCCAGCAGTCCAGTTCTCACGAGAAGAATGGGGTTTCATCAGCCCACAGCCTTGCTGGTGGGAGGTCCGCCATTTAGGTACAGAGGGCATAGCTTTCCACCTTTGGCAATCTGCAAGAGGCATGCTGATGGCGACTTGACAGAAAACTCGCTGACCTTGCAGAATCCAGTATTTCGCGACCGCAACTCCTGCAAACAAGCTTCTGCCTCTGGATGATGCAGACGGTGATTGTCAGTGTCGGTGAATGATGAGCCGAGGTGACTTCATGTTGGGGGTCGAGGGGGACCACTGGGTGGATTGCATCCAGGTCCAGTTGGTAAAACTGCTTGGAAGCCTCCCTCCGACACGAGATGAGACACCGACATGTCATGTCGTACTCTGGGGCTTTGAGACCGCGTAGTCGACTGGTCATTGACACTGGCTTGCCAGCTTGCGTGGCTGGTCCAACTTCTTCCGGGAAGCTCTCCTGCTGGGCTTGACTCCAGGACTTCTCTGTTCGCATCCCTGTAGTCCTCAGCCGAGACACTGTCCTTGTCAGCTTGACGCGCCTACGTAGGATCGCATAACCACTTCGAAGCCGCTAATGTCTTTGAGGGAGAGAGCTGGTGGAGCAGTCGGAGGGGCGAAGTGAGCAGTGAGAAATGTGATTGAGGCAGCAGACTGTGAATTTCCGCCCAACTCGCTTGTGTCCTCCGGCTCTGCTGTGGCAGGCGCCGAGAGCTGTGAAGTCTGGTGAGTGCTGCAGGAAGCTTGGACCTCTGTACCACCTGCTGTCGCGGGGCTCAACTCTAACAGGATCTTGCCTCGTGACGCCACTGGGGCTGGGTTGTTGGCCGAATCAACCATTGCACTTCCATGCATGAACATCAAGTCAGATCCTGGATCTCGACTACTCGTGTCCCGACAAACACCTTTTAGCGGCAGGAGTTAGAACACTAGCCAGGTAAGGACTGTCAGGTGGAATCAGTCACCACAGCACGACTTCACTGATGTGGCAGTGTGAGCTCTCTTTGCAGGAGTGAAGCTCAAGCTGAGAGTCAGCTGTCAATGCGGCGCACAACTTCCTGCTTTAGGCATCGACAGTTGCTTCTTTGGAGGCCACTCGCGATCTTGCAGACAAGAAGGACAATTCTCCACCCGGCCATCAGGACTCTTAGGTTCTCCAGGTAGGCTAAGGTGACCCATAGGCCTTTTGGACATTTGCAAAGACATGCAGGTCTCTCCGGCAGCTTGGAGATGTCCTAGCTCACGGCTCACGCATTAGCAGCAGGGTAAGTGAGATCTCTGAGAGATGCTGCAGCTCCTCTTCCCATTCCAACCAAGGTTGCAGCACATCCTCAGGAAGCGAGAGGGATCGCCCCACTCCCTTCGCTTGTCCCACAAGTGCTGCACTCAGGGGACTTTGGCTCAATGTCGTGAAAGGGACAATGAACTTCAAGGGGTCCATACAAGCAGGCCAGGACTCTGTAAAATAGTTCCTCATGGTGGGTATAGGATGATTCTGGCATCTGGTACTTATACCTCAAGGTGTCCTGGTGCAAGAGCCAAGCGAGCTCTAGAGCTAGCTCCTATGGGTCAGCACTGAAGACTCATTGAGACATAGCTCGCTGCTGCTGACCTGGCTTCCTTCGGCAGGTGGCTGATCGAGGTCGAGGACGGCATTTGGCCCGAGCCATTGCAGCTCGAACCCTCCAGATAGCCAGCAGTGAGGGTGATCTTGTCCACTAACCCGTCGAGCTTAAGATCCACAGAGGTGATACTCTGGAGCAAGCAGTTATCGACATAAGAACGCCCTCTCTCTCATGGCCACGCAGGCACATCCTCTGCTGGCTGGCTGTGACTGGGAAGACGTGGCTTCTGCACCATAAGCAGTAGCACAGCAGGAGCTACATGTCGTGCCAAATGGCAAGACTTTGCCAGACGTAGGTGTTCGGTGGTTTCTCTGTCTCCAGATTGCGCCACAGAAAGCGGAGTAAGGGACTGGTATCTCAGGGAGTAGTCGCACCTGATGGAACACATGTATGCTGCGATACTCAAGCTGCTGCAACGGGTATTAAGTGTTCCCTTGGAAGCGCAGGTGGACACCGATCAGGCTGGAGCTGAGAGCGGCCCCCTAGCAGCAGCAGCCTCGCTTAGGGTCGCCTCCCTTGTACACAAATGAACAGTTAAAGACAATCACTGTTCTTGCTGCCTGTTCAGTGGACACCACATGGTGTGGGGGTGTACCCACACATTCTGCTGTGCTCTCTGCAAGCTCCTCTTCTGGCACTTGACTGCATACGCCGGCCTTCTCCAGCTTGTCACCTCTGCACAGTAAGCTGCCTTTGCGCTCTGTGTCTTTCGAGAGAGGCGTCTCTCTGTGCTTGGAGGTTAGCCAGTACAGCCCTCTTTGGGGGCATGCAACTGTGAACATATTCTTCACTCGTAGAAGTGGAGTAGCGTATCGCTTGGATACCATCTACATCGATGCGCAGGTGGTGTTTCTTCCAACAGCCGGGACAGCGCCCCTGATCCTGCCTTGGAGCGGGTGACCAGCTTCTCACTCCTGTAGGAGAGAACGTCAACTGCTACAGTCTCTCAGCACTCTGCAGGAGCCTCAGCAGTGGGGGAGAGAAGGTTGACAGGTGCATGCAACTCTGTTCCGTGGGCTGTGGCTTCCTCTGCAGAACTGGGTCTTAGTGGTGTCCAGCCTAACCTGCGCTTTCACTGCTGCTGGAGTCCAGGGGGTCCCAGGGCGCACTGGTTCCACTGGTGTGACGAGGTGAGGGTGGTCAGGACCTAATCAAGAGCAGAGGGCGCACACCATCTAGAGCTTTGAGCGGGATACCTCTCAAGTGCTGGTAGCTCTTTGAAGAGCCTTCACCTGAATACGCAGTGGTCGGCCAGGGCTCAACTGCTCAGCTGTAAAGGCCCGCTGTATCTTGGAGGACTTCTTCCCAGCTGGTCCCACTGGCTGTTATGGGAAACTGCACACAGTGATTGTATGTAGCACTCTAAAGATCTTAGCGGATCTGTGCAGGAGTCAGGTCCTTCGGGCTCACCAGAGCTTTAAGGTCAGGGCAGACTGTGACTGGAGTAGAATGGTCCTCTCTGAACCATCATCTAGAATGGCATATGTCTCCAGAGCCGTGAGGCCATTCGCGCAGCAACACTCTACTCCACTTTCAGCAGCACCTGATTGCAGCCTGATCGCCTGATCACAAGACGTCATTGATGCTGGGTGTGCAACAAAGCAGCGCCAGGGTTCCGCCTCAGTTGCAGTGCTTCACATTCCATCATGCAGTGGGCAGGCTTGGCATTCACGTCATGCAATGCGGTGGCAGATGTTTAAGTTCTTGTGCACTTTGGCACAGCATCTTCAGACGACACTGACGGCCTGGTGCAGTTCTGCCGCAACGCTCAGCATCTTTGTGTGGTCTTGACCCACGCCGTCTTTTGCTCTTACTGTGAGCTGCTTGAAGTTAGCACATTGGTCAAGGAAGTGCTGGCTGTTGTTGCAATAGGGGGCAATATGCAGTTTTCTCTATGCCCGTTTGGCATTGGAGTGGTAGCGTGGCTGCTACTGGGGCATTCTCAAGGTTGATCCGTAGTGTTGCCAAGATGCTAGTGACTTTGGCAATCTCTACAATCTTGGCCACGGGTCAGTTCACAGACTTTGCCTTGCTCTTCTCATCATGGTCCCGAGGCTCACACATAGACTGGGCTGCATCACGCTACCAACTTGTAAATTGAGCCAATGGAGAAGTGCAAGAGGGTAGGTATGGTGGCAGACACATGCGTACAGAGAACCCTTGAACTCTGCGCATGTCGTGAGGCAACGCCTAGACAAGAGCCGGGATACATGTGAGCCACAACAGAGCTTTCAGTCTGGTCCACTCTGCCCAAGCTGGTTCAGCAGAGCCCACCAGTGATCTTACTTGGAGTGCGTAACCTCTTGAAGCCTTTGGTCCTTCATATTTGCAATGCTCTGGGCATCCATCAGGTCCATAATGTGCCCACGCAGTATTTAGATTAGTGTGGCTGACCGTAGTGCTCTGTAAGGCTGGCCATGAGTATCGGTGTATGAGGCTGTGGGGAATTGGTGTATGAGTCATGCGATGAGCAGAGCATCTTTCATACTTTAGATTGATCTACCAGTATCTGGAACTTAAAAACGCTCCGCCAGGCTGCCCTATGGCAGTAGATTTTCCAGTGCATCTTTCAGCCTCGAGAACTCCCTTGGATCTCCCTTTGGTGAATGGAGGATTTTAGCCTTGGGCTCCACGGCAGTACACACTCCCTCTGGGGGCAGAGGGATATTGGCTCACCAAACTCTGACTCTGATGGCGAAGTAGGGTAGACAATGCTCTTGGTGTTTGGTACCCTGGGTACTGGCAGTGCAGGAGGCTTGAGGTAGCACTGAGGCGACTAGACCTGGTTCAAAGCATTCCCTCAGGCGCGCTTTGTAAGCTCCTCCATTCACTCCTTTACCGAGGGGATGGCAGCTCGGTTCCTCTGCCACGGGAGGTGGAGGTGGAGGCAGTGGCCAGTCACCGTCATCTCCTGGAGGCAACACATGTATGCACTGGGTTGAGAGCAGGTGGTGGCGGTGGTGCTCAAAGGAACTGGGACCAATCATTTCCTGCTTAATAGGATGCAGGTGGTGGATGTGAGCGCAGCACATCTGAAAGAGAAAGGAGGAGGGGCAGATGGCTGGATGAGACGGTAAGTGTGGCAGTGCAGCGCTAGCGCCAGTCGCTGATAAATGCAAGTCCAACATCTGTTGCTGCATTCTCTGGCACTATACTTACATTCTATGCAGAAAATATGACATCTGTGACAGCTTCAGTGGTGGGCTGGCAGGTGGCTGCAGCAGGTGAGCTCCTGGTAAAAAGTGGAGCTTGGCCCAGGGTTCAATTGAGTAGACAGAGTGCTGAATTCCTGCTACTCAAAGGCTGCACCATCTTCATCCAGAGCTGGAGGTGTGAGGAGGCGCTATCCTGGACATATCTCTCTGAAGCTCCTCTCATGCTGTGATAGCGCTGCTGCCCTGGTAAGTAGCTGCATCACGCAGGAGGTAGTTGGATCGCTGCAGGGCTGGAAGGAGAGACGGTATAGTCCTCCATCCAGGCTGGCTGTCGTACTGCACGTGGCGGGCGCGATCTTGCAGGCGGCGGGCTCCTTCTCCTGGTCCGGGAACATCTCTCAATAAATCCACAATGACCAGCACAATTCTCGCTGAGGCCTCCAATTTGTTATGTGATGAATGATTATTTGAGTTCTTCTCAGAAGTTGGCCCAGCTGACCACTGTGGGACATTGATAGAATGCACAACACTGAAGAAGATGTTGAAGGGTTCTTGAGGATTTATTATAAATGATAAATCAATAATTTTAAACTGGCATTCTTAAGATTACTGTATTGTGTGTGTGTGTGTGTGTGTGTGTGTGGTTCTGAAAGGGAAACAGAAATGACAAAAAGGAAACAATCAGTCAGAACGGCAATTGTTTCCCATATAAGCTACCAAATAATGATTACAAACATCAATTTTAGACATATATCAACAGCATAAGCATGAATGTACACAGCCACAAAGACAGCAGATAAAATTATTAACCCCTGTATTTCTCAGCGGGTAACTCGCGCTAAATTCTCCAAGTGTAGTGTATTACCTCTGTGAATGTTAATAAACAATGTTTTAACATAAATCCTGCCCTAATAATACACAAGCTAACCTCTAAACAGCGAATAAGAGAGGTGTAACTTACGTTTTTCTGGACGCACACAAAGTAAACTATCAGGAACCCTGAGTTGTAGCACCACAGCCAAACAACATGCTTTCGCTTCAGTGAGTGAAAATGCCACTCTCTCCCCCAAACTGTCTAGAATATTTAAGAGTGCATATAAGGTCCTCTACATGCATGCACAGGAGGAGGCGCTCTCTGATTATTAATGAAAGTGCACTCCCTGGCACAGGTCAGTCCTTTGTCACAGACAGTCAGCAGACACTGAACTCCTGCTATAGGGTCCATGGAGGCAGACCAAGGAGGACGACACTTCTCCAGGGATAAGACACACAAAAGCCTGCTGGACCTTCAAAAATTGCACTCATCTGGGACAAAAGAAGAAGACTTCTGGTCTTCTGTTTTATGGTCAGATGAAACTGGAAATTGAATTGTTGGCCACAGTGATGTATCCTTCATTTGGTTGGGGGCTGGAGCCTATCCCAGCTGTCTGAAGTGTTGAAAGGCAGGGGACACTCTGGACTCTAGGTGTAGGTGTGAGCTGCAAATGTGAGTGGTTGTCTGTCTCTATGTGTCCTGTGATGAACTGGACTGACTTGATGGGGTGTACCCTGCCTTTCACCCCTCAGACAGCTGGATAGACTCCAGCCCCCTACACTGACCCTGCAAGGAGAGGATAAGAGTGAGAAAATGGATGGATGGACTGTAGTTTGTGAGAAAGCTTCTCCCTTTCTATGTACAAGAATAACACATAAATAGGAATTAATTATGAAAAAGAAGGAAATAAATCATTTGATCTGCTAATTTACAAAATAAGTATAATAGATTTAAATACAAATGTGATTATGAACTTTACAAATGGTTGATAAATACTGAATACTAGTAAACAGGAAATGTATTGTATTGTATGTATTGCAGCAGATGTTAAGACATGTACAGATTGAGCACTTGATCTGTAGTATCACCTAGTAATTAACAGTCCTGGATGCAAGCTTGAGACTAATAGTCCTGGAGCACCTAACCCTAAGCTTTACCCTGACTCTAAAATCTGATGACATTTGTCCAGGGACTGTTCCCAGTACTTGGTGATATCAGATCATCCATTAATCTGTTGGTCCACTGTGGATCAGTGTTGGAGCCCTGTTTCAGACCAGCAGGGGGCAGTAGTGCAGCGTTTTGTAACTGTAAAGCACTGTTGTTGTAGCTTGTGGTAATCCCACCCAAACACACACACACACATGTGATTACAGTTGCAGTTGTGTTTATTTCTATACTTTATTAAGAATATATACATGGTAAACTTACTGTTTAGCCAGAGTGAAAGCTGAATAAAGCTTTATATATAAATCATATTAATATATGTAAAAATCATATACACATATATATACACTACATATAGACATATAATAAACATTCTAACCACACATATATTCTTATATACACAGAAAAAGAAATAACTGATCAATAAATAAAAATTCAAAAAGCATATTAATTAACTACAAATTTTTCCCAAACTCAAAATTTATTTTTAAAGCCTTGTTAAGGTTCAATGCTGTCTGTAATGGTGCTGTACTGATAAAGTTCCTGTAAAAAACAGAGTGAAGTTAGGGTTTAATTGGCACCATTTCTTTTATGAATCTGAATTTTTCCTGGCAATAAAAGTCCTTTTTCCATCCTTGCTGTCATCAAGAGTAAAGAAAAATGTCCCTCTCCTGCAGCTGCAGTGAGTGTCAACTTCTTCCTTGGATAAGTCTTAGATATTTAACCAAAGACATTACAAACTTTAAAGCAGAAGGAACAGTTATGTTTACCAAAAGATTTCTCAATGTATTTATTTGAACCTATTGTTTTTTGTGAGCATCAAATATTTTCCAGAGAAATACTGTTTACTAGAAGTTGTCATGTGGATCTGGGATCTAGAGCCCACAAGAAGCTGTGTGTTCACATTCCTTGGAATAGCATTAAGATTATATCATATTCTTTGGTGTAATCTGCAATACCAAAGTCTCTTCATGAGTTGTGAGACTAAAATAATCCCATTATTGACCCAGATTTTGGTCAAGGTATAAATATCTGTTTTTATACTGAATACTCCTGGCATATTCCAAAAGGTAATAATTATGTTTGTACACCATTTTCCATATGCCAGATTTGATTGTGGAAATTTGCTAATTTCACAGGTAATTTATCCAGATTATAATCACATTTCAATGTGGAATTTAAGTCCTCCAAATTGAGATTAAAAAAATATATATTTTGAAAGCTGCCCAAATATTATCTTCTCTCCTTCTATCTAATCCTCGTCAGCCATTTAATTTTAAAAAGTATTATTTAATGTTTCAAAACTTAGGACCTCCAAACTCTATTTAATCTCGTGTTAGATAGGCACTCTTTTTTAGATAATGACATTTATTTCTCCATATGAAGTTGAATAAAATTTTTATCCAGTTTTTATATATTGTAGTAGGCATTCCCTAAGGGTCAGAAGAATTACAGTGCAGTTGTGTTTATTTCCTGCACTTTATCAAACACATTCATTGATCTGATCAGTTCAGTCAAACAAGACAGGATAAAGTGCAGTTTAGAATTAACTAAGAACAACACTAACTTTTAAATCATGTATATCCTAGTATGCTGTATTATCAGCAGTTTTTCACCAGCCCAGAAAAGCAGCCCTATTTAGTCCTCAGAAAGTCACCAGCAGGCTACAGTCCATTTAAGTAATAAATACTACAGTTACACAAAATGTTGTTATTGAATTTTACATTAACTGGAAGACAGTCACTGAGCTGTGACATATGCTGGAATAATCTGATGTTTTCTGTTTGACATAGAAAGCAGGCAGAGGACAAGTCGATCCTCCTCCGAGGGCTTGTCCTCTACCCTCCAGCCTCTAACGACAGCACCAGAGAGTCCGACCTGGGAGGAAACAGGCTGGAAGACTTGCGTGGCTTAGGACATCTCAAGGAGATAAACTCGGGTAGCACAAAAAGTCACCCACTGATCTCCAGGAGATGAACAAGAAGCAGCATAAAAGGCTACCCACTGATCTCCAGGAGATGAACAGAAGCAGCACAAAGCTGCCCTTGTCTCCAGGGAATCTGATCTCCAGAGATGAACACAAGCATAAAAGGTCACCCACTGATCTCCAGGAGATGAACAGAAGCTGGGCATAAAAGGCTACCCACCTGAGTCTCCAGCAGTCTACAGACCAAAGGTCAGAGCCTCCCATTACTCCCCTCATTGGTTTGAGGACCGGGAGTGACGAACCTTCTGCAAACAGCCTCCTTTCACAACCTCGGTTCAGGAGGATTGTGATGCGTCACAAGTGACACTCATGTACACAAGCCCCGCCCATTCTGCATCGTGTCTACTAGGATTTGAATACAAACATTCAAGAATGTATTATATGCTATAGTGTAGAAGTAACCAAATATATTCTATAGATTTCAGTCCTGATACAACATGTACATTTTTTACCATCATATTCAAGATCCACATTATTGCTTTCACTTTCACTTTTTGCATATTATTCTATTAAGTTATTTTTATATTGCAAAGTCTGAATCTTTTTTTTTTTTTTTGTAAGAAGACAACTTTGAACTGATACAAACCAAATCATACTACATGTGTCTGTACTTCTTTTTCCCTTGGGACATAGTCATCAGTCACATATTTAACAATAGACACAGAATCTGATCATTACAGCTAAGCAGGCTAAGTGAGAAGGGTGGAAATTGGATGTTTAGGAGAAAGACTTATAGATTAAACTAAATAATAGAAGTAGTTGTCATGTTTAGGCCAGTGATGCTCAACAAGCAGGTTTAATCGTAGGCTACATGGTGACTGCTCTCAGAGAAGGTAAGGCAAAGTAGGCTCCACTGATTAGAGTGATTTAGGCATATTTATCTCTGTCTCTTCTCCCAGTCTGAAGGGAAGTGACATATTTGTAAAAGTGTTTATACTTTAGCAAAGGATGAGAAATATTTTATCATTCACAGTTTAAGAGATGAGTGATAATGTAGTGGCCATTTAATCCCAAAAAAATAATAAAAATAAAATACAAATGAAACTTTAGACCAAACATAATCAAAAGGCCACTGATGCACCATGGGATGTGGTTCTACGCCGAGGCAAAGAAGATGAATGTCCATACTAGATCCCAAGCTGTTTCCTGACCCTCATTTATCAAATTAATGAACAAACAAAAGTAACAAAGGAAATCGCTGACTTCTTGATTGCCTCCTTTGCGCTTGGTAAAAAAACCATAGGCCCACTGCAGGTGCATGCTCCGTCCACAAGGTGCCTACCTACTCAAATAACCTCAGGTTGCCCCAATTACCAAGAAATAAAAAGCAAATTATTAACTGTTGCAAAATCTAAATAGCTTAAACAAATAACAAAAAACTATTATCAAAATATTATTATTAGTAATCTTTATAGTAAGTAACATTTTAAATCAAACAAAGTTACTCATAATTAGCAAACTCAATTTAGGATTTCAAACTAAAAACAAAAGATCTTAACCTCTTATAAATAGCTCCACAGATAATGAAGTTGATTTGTTTGCAAACATCCCATCTTCGTTCCATTGAAAGACATTGCTGAACGCTCTGACTTATGTCTTAAAAGATAGTAAGCCCATGATTTGAGTTGTTGTAACTCTCCTCTTCACACGGCTAGGTCTCTTTGAGGTTGCCTGTCTTTTGCTTCAGTCTTTACAGCCAGTGACTTATTCCTTTCAATGCTTAAAGGAAAATACAAAAACAAATAATATTGGAACATTGTGCTAATATAACTCTAAATGAGTAGAACATTATGAAGTAATTACATTTAAATATGAAATAGAGCAGATCCATGTAGGACAGAAAGCATTCTGATGGGGATTATACGAGTACGGGATTTCTGCAGCACCTGAGTGATTATCTGCAAGAGGATAACCTTGATATTTCTAAGATTATTAAAGGCTTGAGCTTAGGTACCCTGATGTTTAATGTATGTCTCACTCTAGATTATGCAGGTTTGTTTAGCAGTGAAAAAAACAAATCAAAACATGAAGGAACTTCAGCCAGGATGCTGACATGTTTCAGAGCAGTGCTGTGGCAGGAGTGGGAAGAGCTCCTAACACCTGATGAGAGTGTCCTTTGAAGAATACTGTAAATACTGGAATTAAATCTTTGTGTCAGACTCAGTGCTGTGAGGAGAGAGACATAACTCCCCTGCAGGTCACTACCTGCTACTACAGTCACCATCTGCTCTACTGTGCACATCTGAAACATATTGAGTGAAACAGGAATCACTTTATGTTGTTCTGTAGTTATAAACTCACTACAAGAGGCTGGACAACCCTGCCACTTTATTAGGTACACTTTGTTCAATTGCTTGTTAACACAGAGGAGCTGTAACTCAATTTCATTAGAGACATGTAGATGTGGTCAAGACACTGAGCTGAGGAGTTCAAACCAGAGCACTCAGAATGAGGAAGAAAGAAGATTTAAGAGACTTTGAACGTGGCATGGTTGTTGGTGCCAGACAGACTGGGGATTTCATAAACTGTTCAATCTACTGGGATTTTCACTACAACATCCTCTAGGGTTCTACAGGAGAACGGTTCCAGAAAAGAGGAAATATCCAGTGAGTAAAATGTCTCATTGATGTGAGAGGTCACAGGAGAATGGACAGACTGGTTGGAGATGATAGAAAGTCAAAGCAGGAACTCAAATAACCACTGGTTCAACCAAGGAATGCAGAATATCATGTGTGAAGCTCAGCACTAGAGCCTTGAAGAAGAATGGACTCAGAGCCAGTAGAAGAAGAGCACACCTGGTGACACTGCTGGGTCAGCTAAGAACAGGAAACTGAGGCTACAGTTCACATGACAGTGAGTTCTACTGGACTCCACTGGTGTCCACAGTCACCAGATCTCAATCCAATAGGGAGCAGCTTTGCAGGATGTGGAGGAAAAGAGATTCTCATCATAGATGATCAGCTGACAAATCTGCAGCAGCTGAGTGATGCCCACTATGTCAATATGGGACCAGAATCTGTGAGAATGTTTCCAGCACCTCGTAGAAAGGACGACACGTAAGAATTAAGACAGTTCTGAAGGAAAAAAGGGGGTCCAACTCTTTACTGGCAAAGGGGTGTACCTAAGCAAAGTGACTGGAGAGTGTAAAGCAGCCTAAGGTCACAGGTCACAGATCAGCCTCATGGTATTTAAAGAGCTGATGGAAAACTCCTGTGTTCCACGGTCATGGTGGAGTGAACCTCGTTTTTCCATTCTATAGTGTGTAGAGAACAGGTGAAGAGATCCTACTCCATATGTAGATATGGAACGGCTCAATATAGAGATGATAGAAACATTCTTACATACACTGAAGAAAACTTACAAAACTTCTCATATTAGTGGCCCAGTTTCCTACACAGAGCTCCTCACTGCTACACTCTGTTCTTTCATTAAAAAGAGCCAGTTAACAACATACATAGAGATTTAGCTATTCTTAGAGCTCTTGGTGGTACATGGAAAAAAACAGTCAAAATGAAAGAATTTGAGTTGAAAAAGTCTTTTTCTCAGAAAGTAAATGTGATTTTTGTTTGTCCTGTGGAAGACTTCACAAAACAGAGTGGGCTTCATTGATGTTGATTTACAAACCAACAGTGCAAACTTCCATGATGAGCTCCATGGCCATACTGCTCAGTATACAGTCTATGGTCTGATTACAGCATATTAACAAACATCAAGAGTGAACTTCAGTTGTTTTCACTAAATTTCCACCAATGACATATGTACATATATACATATATATATCGTATATTTATATACATTATATATGTATAAATATTACTGCTATATATATATATACATACATATATATATATATATATATATATATGTATGTATATATTAATCAAGCTTTTCAAAAATGGTACACAGAGGGTGCTGGATTACAGAGTCACTGAGGGTGGGCAGTGTATAGTCATGGTAACAATTAGCCATCAGCAATAGTAACATGAAGTAATCTACTAGGGTTTGGCAGCTAACTAAATGTCCAATTGAAAAAAGTAAAAATTGGCAAAATCTGCGCCAGATTCCAAATCTGAATCTGAGCTTGAGGCTGCTTATTGCTTTTGATCAGAGCCTCCACCCAACAACAGTATAGAGGTTTTTACTGTTTGTTCTAAGCTTTGCAGAGACACGTTTGAGGGTCCTGCAACAGTGGGTCTCAGGGAACGCCTCTAGACCTCACAAATCCCTGATCATGTGTCATACTACGTTTGCACTAACTGTACTGGTAGCATCTCTCCACATAAGAGTGACAACAGGGAAGGTGAGACTCCTCACGACTGGATAGAGGCCACACGAGGTGTCACCTGAACTCCAGTGTGCTAAAGCCTCCATATCCACTAGAACAGGAGTATCAAACTCCATTTCATCGAAGGCCACATTAGCTGTTATAGTTATTATTGGTTTTTGGTAATGACTTTGAACTATCCATATATTTTAAGCATAAACATGTTAAATTGTTTCTGATATAGCCAGTGTTAAAAGCAAGGTCACTATATAGACCCATTAATATCTCACAGGTGGATGTTAGTGAATTTTTACAAAAGACTAAAGATTGAGCACCAGATATCAGTCCAGTTGAACCTCGGAAGGTTCAATTTGATGTTTGATGCTTTCAGTAAACTTTGTATTTACTTAGGTGTTCCTGTAGGAACAAAGGGAAAAGTGATAGAAATTTACATGTCAAAT
>JAQQSB010000943.1:0-52304 GCA_029721515.1 Synanceia verrucosa
TGTCATTCAGCTGAAACTGGTGTTCTGCTCATACCTGCATGACATACGCTTTTCCTCTTTCTGCTGCATCCTGCTCCTCCTCACCTGCCCGACCACGTGGATCGTGTGACTGGGATGATCCTCTCGAGGGTTTTAATCCAAGCAGCGAAGTTCATTCTGGAGGAAGCATGTCTCCTCACCCCAGCGAGGAGCACTGGCCTCGCCTCATCTCAGTTCAGTCTCTGCTACAATATCTTTTGAGAGTTTCTTCACAGCCCCTGGGCTCCAGCCGCCTCAGCTTCATGAGATGGCAAGCCTCAGCGATTCCAGCCGGTTCCCAGCGGCTCTCCAGTCACCGTCTCCCGGCCACTACTGCTTCTGCTTCCGGTTCTGCTGTTGTTGCTGCCGCTGCTGTGGCGTAGCAGCAGCAGCGGCGCCTACCACCCGGCTCTCCACCCTCCTCTTCTTCTTCTTCTTGTATGCTTTATTGGCGGTTGGCAAACAACGTATTGGTGCATTACCGCCACCAACTGGTAAGGAGTGTGAATCAGGATGACTACTAATACCCTTCAAAAAAAAAAAAAAAAAAATTCATAAAATAAAATCATATTCTATCAAGCAGCCTCGTTGCTTTAAGGAACTGGAATATAAATGTGTAACTCTTGTGCCCTGAGCTCTGTTGTAGAATGACTCTGATATCCAGTGGTATTTTAATGTTCCTGAGATGTATAATTAAACTTTGCCTTTCTCATACTTCTGACACTTAAGTATTATGTGCCCTATTGTCTCTTCAGTCACAGTAGTCACAATTCCCTGTCTGATGTTTTCTAATTATGAATAATGTACTGTTCACTGCAGTATGTCCAAACCTGAGCCTTGATATTATTGTTTCTTCTCTTCTGTTCCTTCCTGCTTTTCTCATTTCTCCCACTTTCCTTTGTATTCTGTAAAACCATCGTCCCGTCCTTTCTTCCTCCCATTGTTTTTGCCATCTTTCCCTCAGTCTTTGTTTGATGATGCTCTTAGTTTCAGATTTACTGACATTAACTGTCAAATCGATGGATGTCTTTCCCTGCTGCCTCCTTTGCTGCCTTATCCGCCATCTCATTTCCTCTGAGCCCAATGTGTGCTGGTACCCACACAAACATCACTGTCAGCCCCATCATCTGAATTCTGTATAGGGTTTGCTGCACTTCACTCAGTGTGTCTGGTCTGCTGTGTGACTGGCTGTCCTGTAAAGTGATTAATGCTGAGCTGGAATCAGAGCATATCACAGTTCTTAGTGGTCTTGTCTCTTCAACCCACTGTACTGCCAACAGTATTGCGATCATTTCTCCAGTATAAACTGACACTTCTCCACTGATCCGCCTCCCCACTGTGACATTAAACTCTGGGACAATAAAAGCTGCTCCTGCCTTATCTGAGCTCTTTGAGGCATCTGTATAAATCTGGACGTAGCTGGAAAAGTCCTCAATATATGTCTGTACTACCTGCGGGTTATACATGAGTCCTCTATTCTTGTTTTTCTTTTCTAATAATGTGAGATCAACTGTGGCATTTGGAAGTATCCAGGGTGGTATAACTGGTAATGGTACTGTAGGACTGATGTTTAGTTGCGCTATTCCCAGTTCTGTTGCTTTCTGTGTGCTCAACCAGCCAAAGCTTTTGTTGTCCCTTTTCTCCTTTTTCCCAACATGGTGTTAAAGTGAGGTGTGTTGGATGCTCTTGACTGTGCCCCTGCAAATTAACCCAAAAACTGTTGAAAGTTGTAGCCTCCTCATATCTAATGGCATCTCCCCATCTCCACCTGTAGTGCTGCTGTTGGAGTTGTTTTCAGTGCTCCTGTGCATATCCTCAGTGCCTGATATTGAATGTTGTCCAGTTCTTTTCAGAGATGTGCCTGCTGCAGATCCATACACCACACTCCCATAGTCCATCACTGATCTGATCAGCCCACAGTATATGGCTTTAGTGCACTTCTGTCTGCCCCCATTCACTCCCCACCAAACACCTCATCACATTCAATACTTTCTTACATTTATCCTCCACCTTCTGAATATGTACAGCTCCATGTGATTCTTTCATCAAACCAAATCCCCAAGTATTTATAGTGTTTCACTCTCTCCAGTTCCTGATTATACAGTTTTAATTTCATCGTGCTGCTAATTCTTTTCCTTGTGAAAAACATTGTCTTTGTCTTATCGACTGAGAATTTAAAACCCCACTTATATGACCACTCCTCTATTTTAGTGATAGCACCCTGAACTTTCTCCATAATGAATTCCAGATTACTTCCCCCTCTTCCAGATTGCCCCATCATCAGCAAACAGTGACACCCCCATCTCATTTTCTATACCTGTAAATACATCATTTATCATAAGGCTGAACAATAATGGACTGATTATGCTCCCTTGCAGGTGTTCCATTTTCTATGGCAAATTTCCCAGAGTAATTCTTCCCTACTCTCACCTGAATGAATCTGCCTGTTAAAAATCTCTAATCCATCTATACATTTGACCATTAATACCTATTTTTCTGAGTTTGATTAATAGTCCCTCCCCACATCATATCATAGGCCTTCTCTACATCAAAAACACAGCTACCACACTTTCTCAGTTTACCTGTGCTTTTCTGACCTCATGCTCTAGACAAACAGCAGGATCCATGGTGTTTCTCCCTCTCCTAAAGCCACTCTGATATTTAGATATATAGCCTTTACTCTCTGTATAATATGTTAACCTGTCATTTATCATTTTCTCCATTATTTTACAGATATTAGATGATAATGCAATGGGCCGATAATTCCCTGGGTTTGTACTGTCTTTTCCCTGGTTTTGCGTATTGGGACTACAATGACTTCCTTCCAGCTCTGTGGTAATTCTCCCTCTTCCCAAACTTTGTTATATAATTCTAATAAAAATGTCCTTGGCTGATTCACTGAGATGTTTTAACATTATGTAGCAAATCTGGTCCTTTCCTGGTGCTGTCGTTTTAGTTTTCTTTAGTGCACGGTTCAGTTCTGCCTTTGTAAATGGTTGGTTTAGTGGGTCATCTTTGTCCTCATCATCCCTTTAACAGCTCTATATTCTCTGCTCTTGTGGTTACACGCCCTTCTTTCCCTTTTTCACTGATGTTTGCTGAACTGTGAATTTTAACAAAAGTCTTTGCCAGCATCTCAGCTTTTTCTTCTGTCCTTCACTGCTGTTACCTCACCCTCTACCAACACTGGATATCCCCAGTCTCCTTTAATCCTGCTCATTCTTTTTTATCATTCTCCACACTTTACCTATTTCTGTCTCCCCTTCCGACAGAGTTACAGAATGTCCTTCAATATTCCCTCTTTGCATTTTTTATAACCCTCCTAACTTTTGCTTGTGCTCTCTGATAATCAATAAGGTTCTGACCACTGAGGTTCTGTCTCAAGACTTTGAATGCTTTATTTCTTGCCCTAATCACTCCATCACACCCCTTTGTCCACCATGGAACAGTCTTCGTTTTGTTCCTACCTCCCCTCTTCTGAATGGCCTCCTTTGCTGCCTCTAGAAGTGCCTTAGACAGAGCAAGGTTAAAATTATTAACATCATCATTTATATTGATTTTCTTCATTTCTCTGTCACATATGATCCCAAATTTCTTCCAGTCAGCACTGCTAAAAGCCAACATCTAATCTCCCATATAATCAAACTCCTCTACAGTTACTCCTAGTGCTGTGATGATGGGATAGTGATCACTGCCCACAGTTGTCTCTCTGTTTACCCCCCATGAACAAATACCTGCCATTGAGTGTGAGACCAGTGTCAGATCTATTGCAGATTCTGTCCCCATTCTGATATTAACTCTAGTTCCACTCCCATCATTCAAACACACTAGGTTTTTACTCTCAATTATCTCTTCTATTACCACACCATTGTTATCAGTCCCACTGCCCCACAGTGTACTGTGAGCATTAAAGTCCCCACACCATACTACTTTCCCTTGTATTTGTGCTGTCAATTCATTCATTGTATCAGTTGTCAATCTACTGCATGGATTGTAAAAGTTAACAATTCTAACGTTTCCTTCTTTTGTCCAGACTTCGATTATTACATATTCGAGCTCTGATCCTTTTCCCATCACTCTGTACTGTATCCCTTGTTTGACAAATGTTGCACACCCTCCTCCACTGCCCTCCCCTCTATCTGCTCTGGACGCTTATCATAGCCTTTATTACAAAGTCTAGTGATGGTTTGAGCCAGGTTTCTTGAATACATATGATATCTGGTTTCTTTTTTTTCCCTTAATGAATCCTTTAAATACTTCACCATTTGCTATCAGGCTTCTAGCTGCCCACTGTAAAATAATCCGGGTCCTTTTTCACCTGAGCTCCCCACTCTCCCATCTGCCTCATTTTTTATCCCCAAAAACTTCTCTGCTCCCCTCACAATTATCTTGATCTTTTACATTTTGTGTTTGACTTGATCAGTACAGTTAATAATGTAGGCCATGAAGAGAATCAGTTTATCTACTGCCAATGCTGTGTTAGCTTCCTCCGTTTGCTCTTCCTCCGCTCTTTGGACCTGATTAATTTTTCCTGTTACATTCTTTCCCCTTTGACCATCTACCCTCTTCACTGCCTCTGCATAACTGATGTTGTTTGTTGCTTTCACCTGCTCTATTTCCACTGCCCTCTTCCTGACCTCACACTGACTGTATGTCACCCTGTGTTGTCCACCACAGTTACAGCATTTCTCCTGACCCTCAGTTTTGCACTCCTCTATCCTGTGCTCCCCTCCACATTTGGGACACCTCTGCTTGCCTCTGCAGGCTGCTGCTATATGCCCATACCTCTGACACTTATAACAGCGTAGTGGGGGAGGGATATAGGGCCTGACTGGAAAGCACATATATCCTATTTTAACTGTTTCTGGGAGTACAGGTGTCCTGAAACTCCAGCAGAACAGACAGACTATCCACCCTTTCTCCATTAACTCCATTACCTTCCTCCTCATCGCCTACCTGAGTCGCCATCCTGATCCAGTCACAAACCAGTTTATGCCAACTGCCAGTTCCGAGGGTCGAGCCTTTAGAACGACGATCTTTTTGTATCGTTGATTGTTTGTTTGTTTGTTTGTTCACCTCTCTCTTGCGGCCAGGGACCTGCAGATCGGTCAGAAGCTGAGCTAGGACACCGTCGCAGAGCCGGGCCTATCGGCCGTCGGCCGATATCCCACACACAACTCCCCACTCAATCCACACGCACCTAACACACAATCCAATCAAAACCAAAATTCTCGCTATTAGATCCGCTTTCTGTCTCTTAGTGTCCGCTGGTTTAAACTCACGCTCCGGCCAACCGACACTTCCGACTTCCGCCCGCGACCGATCTGTCAGTTTGCGCATGTGCAGTAGGGTTCCTCCACCCTCCTCCTCCACCGGCCACGTTAATCAGAGATCCCTCTAGTGGGGAATTCCTAGTTGCATCTGGGATCTTCAGAGATGTTGTGTTTCTTGCACACTGAAATACTTTATGACCACTTAAATCGGTCCTTAACTTCATTGTTTCACTTAGCTACAGCACATCGTAGCTCTCGTGTCCCGCTCACTGTCCAGCACACGCACACCAAACAGAATGTCAAAATAAAAGAGGCATTTTCAAAATAAAGTTGACAGCCCTCTTAAGTACTGCAAACACATAAAGGCACTGGAAACATATACAAAATGACAATAATATTCAACAGAGATAAATTATGATTATTAGCTGCACCGACAGAAGGGCTGGCTTGATCCGTATTTGACACTTATCGGTGATTTAAATCTCATGTACAGAAGGAACTTATTTTATCAATACTACAAGGCGTTCACCAGCAAAGCAGTGTTCTACAATGAACAGTCAAACACTTGACTAACTGTGCAATCCTGGACTCTGAAATTCCCCTCATGATCAGTGGTGGGTCTCAGGCAGTCACATGTAAACATGCAGGAATGTGGGCCTGCACGAGTCCCAGTGTCCACATCTGCCTTTCCTGCTGCTCCATGATTTCCTCTGACAACTCCTGCTGCATTAGACAGCCGCAGCAGAAGCGCATGAAAGGATACGCACCAAATCTGCGCGCCACCACAGTTGATCCTCGCCCGCCTGGTCCATCCTCAGCAAGCGGACCGGCGCGGCTCTCACACATCATGAAAGGACATCCGTTCCTCCAATAAACGTCCAAGCTCTGGCTGCAGAATTTTCTAACCATCAAGGCTCGGTGCTTACTAATCATCTGCTCACTGATCTGTCTCAGGGTTCTGCGTGGGGGTCATTTCATCCATTATTACCTCATTAATTCTTATGTCCAAAAATCTGCAGGCAGCTCTCAAAAATACAGAACATGTTTCCCCATTCTTAAGGAAGAACTGAACAAGGGTTACATAGTCAGCCCGTTTGATTCCCCTCTTCTTTCCGAAGTTGTGTAACAAGCTGATTAAATTAGCCAGTCAAGGGGCGCGGCAATCAAAGGTGACATAATCGATGCTTTAAAAAAAAAAAAAAAATTTACATCCACCCCTCTCAGTGGCATCTTTTCAAGCGTCAAGTGGGAGTCAGTGCTGGACTAGTCCATGTCTTTTAACATGGTGGCAGAAGCCCTCTGCTGGATCCTCCTAAATAACATCAGACTTCATCGACACTCAACTTCTGGATGATTTTCTACTATTGGTTCCCTGCATAATAAATCAGGCTCCTCACTTGCAAATTAAAGCACCTGTTCAGTTACGTCCATCACAAAGCAGCAAATGCATCCTGCTGGGGCACTTAAATTTTGCATGCGCATAATCTCTCAAGGGCTCTGGTTCATTTTCAGGCCGCTATGATTACATCATTCACTGCTCCGATTCCAGCAGTTTTCACGCATGCGGCTCCTTCCCAGGGTTTTGGGATTCTCTTCAAGGCCAGTGTTTCACTGAGCACTGGCCTCCAGAGTTTTTAGAGTTTTATTCTTCCTCCGCAATTCACAAGATTTTCCTACACAGCAGCATGCTACATCTGGGTTCATCTCTGGCTACATAAAAGAATCGCTGTGCTCTGCGATTTAAAGCCCATGCCAATTAAAACACTTGCGCCTTCGTCACCTACTGTGTCGATGTTCTTCATTTAAGCCCCGGTATATTCAGGGCCTCTTGCCGGTATCAGTTTAACGCTTGATCTTTTGATCCCTCTTTTCCCAGCCTGTTCAAGCTAACCACCGGTTAAGTTGTTACTGAAGGGAATCGCTACAAGCTCTCCTCACCGCTCGACAACAGGCACCTCATCACTCTTTACATTCTGCATAGGACAATACATGTTCTTCTCGGGGCTAGTGTCGCCATACGCTGATACTCTCCTCATAAGCGCTTTTCTATTAGCTTGTACGGGTTTGAGGTTTAGGGAATTCACTTGCTCTTCACTACATTTAATCTAGCTAAAGATATTTGTTTTTCGATCTGACCTCCATTCTCTCATTATCGTGTGCTCCTGAAGCACTCCTAAGGTAAGGTAGCTCATAACGCCATCATTGCTTGCACCAGCTTGCACCAGCATGAACTGGTTCATGCAGCATTTTAGGATGGTTCTATGTTTCCCTCCTCATTAGCTTTCAAGTCACTCCTTCAGTAAAGGAGCAGCCACTTCAGCTGCCATACAAGGCATCTCATGTGCTTCACTTCAGCATATAGGGCATGGTCATCTACCACTTATTCTTCCTACATTCATCAAGACTCTAACTCCATACTGGCTGCTCAAGCGATCTCTGAAGCCTTAACCTTGATAAACATGCATATCTCTGGTGGTGGTGTCTCCATTTTGTGGTTGCCTCTCAAACTCTGTGAATTCAGGGCTAGCATTATGTCTCTCTATCCCTCTCTCTCCTCAGCATAGCATTGCTACTTCTACTGCATATTGTTGCAGTCTGTTCCCTCTCCACAGCATAGCATTGCTGTGTCGACTGCATGACGTTGCCGTCTATCTGTCTCTGCTCCGCTCAGCAGTGCGGTTCCTCTGCATATCGTTGCAGTCTATGCTCCCTCTCCACCGCTCAACATCACGATTTCCTCTTCATAACTTTGCCAGCGTATTCTCTCCATTTGCTGCGCAGTGTTTTAGTAAGCATGCATAACTCCGGTGGTGGTATCTGCATTTTGTGGCTGCTTTCCCAGCTGTTCCTATGGCTTCACTGCCTCCTCTATTCTCACTCTCCTCCGTGTTGTTTGTGGTTTTCACTGCTTTGCATTGCAGGCTCTATTCTTTCTCTACACATCATAGCATTGCTACTTCTACCGCCTATTGCTGCTGTCTGTCTCCTCTCCTCAGCATAGCATTGCTGCTTCTACTGCATATCGTTGCAGTCTGTTCCCTCTCCACAGCATAGCATTGCTGCTTCTCATGCATATCGCTGCTGTCTGTCTCCTCTCCTCAGCATAGCATTGCTGCTTCTATTGCATATCGTTGCAGTCTGTTCCCTCTCCACAGCATAGCATTGCTGCTTCTCATGCATATCGTTGCAGTGTTTCCTCTCCACAGCACAGCAGTGCTGCTTCTACTGCATATCATTGCAGTCTGTTCCCTCTCCACAGCATAGCATTGCTGTTCCTACTGCTTTACGTTGCAGTATCATCTGTCTCTGCTCCAGAAGTTTTGTGGTTCCGCCGAGATATCATTGCATTCTACTCTCCATCTCCACTGCCTCAAACTTACGATTTCCTCTTCATAACCTTGCCAGTCTATCCTCTCCATTTGCTGTGCAGTGTTTTAACCTTGTCTGTTGTGTTTTGTTTTATAGATTGATTCTGTCCAAATCAGGTAAGGTATGCCTTTACTTTATTTTGGGGGGAGATCATCTCTTCAGATGTCAGCATCTCTTCTCTAGAACAGTCACGATGCTGATCTACTCCCTGGCATCTGAGCGCCAAAAATTTTATTGTGTGCAGAACAAATGTATTTCACCTTTCACTTAAGTCTATGCATGCTATCATTGTACATGGTGTCAAGCATTTCTCATAATTCTCTAGGTGTTAACTGCTATATGGAATTGGATACTTTCGTGTATTAACTGTTGTTATATAGAGGTAATATTGCTTTATCATCATTATTCTGTACACATGACATCTATTGCAACATCTGGCCATCCTGGAAGAGTGGATCCGTCCTCTGCTGCTCTTCCTGAGGTTTCTTCTTTCTTTTTCCTGTTAAGTAAAGGGTTTTGTTTGGGGAGTTTTTCCTTAGTCGATGTGAGGGTCGTTTGTAAAGGTCAGAGGGTGTCATATCCTGTACAGTCATCAAGCCCCGAGGCATTCAACATTGTAATGTCGCTCTACAATAAATCGCCTCTGCCTATACCTTTCAGCCCTCTCTCATCTTATCTGTCCTGATTGAATTAATACAAAATAAAACAGGAAATGACAAGACAGCATGACTAAACGTGAATAAAAGGTAACTTAACAGAAATGATCAGACATGACACATATTTTGAGTAAATATGAAAAAAATCATAAGATGTTTGTGGGAATACACCTGTCAAGATTTTTAATCAACTTATTCAATACATTCCAAGTAGCCTTAATAGTCGTTTTATATTTTTAAAGCCATTGTTCATATTATATCTTCTTTTGACATTGCATAATAGATGTCGGTTTATTTTTATATTTTCTGTAATTATCCTCTTTTTCTTTTGTTCGATGCTTTAAAAATTCCATATATAGCTTGTGTTTCTTTTTACAAGCCTTCTCCAGTCCCTTTGTTAACCATGATTTTCTCATCTTTGAGATCAAAGGATATAAACCAAAACTAAACATAGGATCAATAAATTCAGCAGTTTTCTTATGATCATTTGACTTTAGGAGAAATAATTGTGAAACCAAACAATCGTGGACACAAAATCAAAAGCAGAAATACAGCAAATGATGCAAAAAGCAGTAAAGTGGTGGAGGAGAAGAAGAGGGCAGAAAGTGAGGAAAGCAAGAGTCTCCATATGAGCCAGAAACCAAGTCTGGCCTCACAGATGAAGAATTTTTTAGATTAAAGAAACTTCAGTGAAAATGGAAAAGCCACCTCTGTGGTTTAATTTTGTCTTTAAATTCCCATTTGTCATGGATGTTTATAGTTGGAGTATTAAATGTAAACAGTGCAAGAGAGGTGAGGAAGAGCACCTTGATTCATTAAACAGCCCAAATGAAAAAAAATAGATGTCCCATCCCTTATTGTTTCCAGCAGTGTCCCCTTACCTTATGTATAAAAGGTCTGATTCGTCCCGTCCTGTTCCAGTTCGTCTTGTTCCGTACATCAAATCAGCCAGCCTCCAAAGTCCAAGTCTATGTCACTGCTCATGTTAAGTCTGCTTTTGTCTGTGCTAAGTGTGAGCTGTTTTGTTTGTTACTTGTTAAGTCAGTTAGTGGTTTGTGCTTTGTAGAGTCAGGGTTTGTTTGTTTTTGATCTGCTACCTTAGTTTCCTCACCTTTTGTGAGAGTCTTTTGTTTGTAGCTTTAGTTCACTTTCTTACCTTTTCCTTCCTTATGAAGTGATTTTTTTCTTTTTGTAATTTTCATAGCCATGTTTTATAGATTATCTTTGCAGTAATTTTCCATTTTCTTGCCAGTCAAGTGTTTTTTTCCTTTGGTTTTGTAGCATAAATAGTGTAGAGCAGATTAGTCAATCATTAATTAATATCAAATTATGTATTTACGAACAATATCCTTAAGTTATTGATCATAAACAAAAAATTGCCTTTAATAGTAGAAATTATCAGGGCGCCACCCAGTTTTGCTAAAACATGGAAAACTTGTGAATTTGACATTAATTAATAGAGTCTCTTAATCTCAGGGTGCTACGGAGTGTACAGTGATTCAATTGCTTTATATACACACACAAATCAAATAACCAAGTTCTTTGTAAATGAGAAGTTTATTGGACAAACTATAACCACACTACTACTGTATCAGAAAATAACTAATAATAAATGATTAGTTTGACAAACTAAATGACCAGGTAACTAACAGAAATAATAAAATAGAAAATAAAACTAGAATGGAGGAAGATTGATGGTGAAAACATGGGATTGACTCATTGTGACAAAATGGAATGAATGATTAAACAAAAGTTTAAGGGATGAATGATGAATTAATTCAATGTGAGCAGTTTAATTCAGTGGTGGTTATCTAAACCAAATTAAGTATTAGGCTGTTACCAAAATTTGGTTTAGGTTTGGTGTACCATTCAGCAGTTGAGAGTTTGAGAGGCATCTGGGAAGACTGTGGAGCAATTTTCTAGTTTGAATTTAAGTTCAGTATTCTATTGATATCTTACCAAATATTATTCAGTTTGCTGGATTAAGCCCTAAATTCAGGCCATTTAATTTAGCGTCTAATCATCCGACTCTTTAATATCTGTAAGATGTATATGCAGTATATCACTGATCCTGGATGGATGGGAGTGAGGAGCGGCGGCAGGTTCAGTCTGGATCTGCTGGATCTCTGCAGGTGACTTCGACTTGAACTTCACCAGTGGCTCTTTCGGGCATCGGTGGACATCTGTGGACAGCTCTGGACATCTCTGGGGACTTCTGGAAACCTTTGGTCATCTCTGGACAGTTCTGGACAGCTCTGGACATCTTTGGTCATCTCTGAACATCTCTGGTTGACATGGCTCCATCTCAGTCTCTCTCTGTCTGTCTCTCCTCTTCACAGCATAGTCTCTGTGCCCTTGCTTCAATCCCCTTTGTTGGTGGGGAGGTCGGCTGGATTCACACCAGCGTGTCGACCGACAGTCTTTTTCTTCTTTAGTTTCTTCATGACGGTTGGAGTCATTTTCTGCAGCCTGTGTCTGAGCAGAGGAGCTGGCTCACATTTTCAGGGCGAAGGAGTAGACAGAGGAGACAAGATGGTCTTGAGGCAGGATGCAGAGTTGGACTGTTCTGGATAGGCTGTTCTTCATGCCATGAGGTGCTGGGTCCTGAGGAGGCCATTCAGAGGCAGCATTCACAGTCCTTCAGTCATATCTGGAGCAGGTTGAAGATTCTGGAGAGGTTGCTCTTCATGCCATGAGGCACTGGGTCTGCGGTGGGACAGCATGTCTCTGTCTCTGGGTCATCATTGTTTCTCTCCCTCCCAGCATGTGGGAGAGGGAGAACAGAGATGCAGTGGGGGGATGAAGACCAGAACTTGACTGACTGAAGGACTGAAGAAGAGTAAAGAGAGCACTCAGACCAGCTGAGGCTTTTTATGATCTTTGTTGAAGGTCCAGTGGGGGTGTGACCACTGGTCCCTCCCCATCCACCAAGTTAACTAAGATGATATTCTTTTAACTTATTTCATGTTAATACTGCTGTGTTTTACTTTATTAAAGTTTCTCTGTGTGAAAGCTCTTTCTCTCCGCTGCAGATCAACACCAAGCAGCCTATAGTAGGAAACCACAGAACAAAACTTGACCAATTGAATCGAAATTAATCAACAAATTAAACACATAGATGAACCATGATATCAGAGCATATAGGAAGGTGTACTACAACAGGCAGGTCTATGTATGATTGTGTCTGTAGAGTTAATCCACAACCAATCCCACATGTCACATTTAGTCCTTATCAGAAGGAGGAAAAGGAAGAGGATCTATGTGGAGACTGATGTTTGACATTGTAACAGTGATACTTATATGACAGTAGCTGAGGAATGCAAGCATAGTTAACCATTAAAATCTTCATGTAATGTTCTGTTCCAGGCAGGGAGAAAGGAAGAAGCCACATTAAGCTTTGGATGTGTCTGGCAGGATTAAAGCAGGAATGTGGGGCAATAAAACTCCTCCTCCTGGTGTATGTCCTGGAATTCCTTAGGTCTGAGAGGAGGAACTGGTCTTATCTGTTTATTCTGCCAGTCATAAAACTTAAGCCTTAAGCACTTAGGTGCCACATACTGTCAGATGGATTTCCTGGGAAATACTCAGAAATGAGAAGAGTTCAGTTCATTAATGCTCATTGATATGCTACAGCTTATAGTGATCAAAATAAAAACACTTATTTTTGTACCATCTTGAGTCGTGCAATTGGGTTCTTTCATGTCTTGCCCGAGTTCTGACAGTGGGAAGGGGAAGTCACAAGAGGAGTGGACTTCCTCTTCTCCAGAGCTTTTAAACCAGACTCACTGGAGGTCCAACATCCATTGTCCACTGTCATGGCTGCACAGTACACTTATGTCACATTATGTCACAGGTTTTGCAGTGTGTACCACTTGTTTTGAGAACTGCATTAACTATTCCGCAAATGTAAATAGCATGAAATTGCAATGAACTTGTAATGAAATTGCATTAGTAGGCAACATCTTGTGTCCATTTTTATTTTCTGGCAGTTGATGTCATTCACATACTGTAGACTGCAACTACAAACGAACCAGGAAACACTAAAACTGGTTACTTTTAGTTTAACATATTTTGGGCTTCAATGACATCATGTGATGAAATCTCACTTTTTACAATATAGGACATTAAAAATAAATCTGATCATTAAAAAGTGTATTTGAGTAAACTACCCTCTTCATACATTAATAGCATAGCATTAGCCTATATATATATATATATATATATATATATATATAACTCCCACTAACTGGACTGCAATACATCAAAAAGATTATTTCAATGACTATTATAAAATTTAACTGATGATTATAATGCCCATATACTACAGCATAAAAAACAATATTTAGATTGTTAATAATAAATAATTTTATTTTAGATTAGATTTTATTTCTATAGTACTCAGACACTTAACGTTTACATAAAAGTTACATAAACAACACTTGATACGACACTGATGACATTTAAAATGCTTAAATCCATAAAGAGGGGGCATAAAAAGCACATTATTTGTTAGAGGTTAATAACTGGTTTGAGGCCATGTATCTCTGTGATGTTTATAGATAATTAATTAATGCAGTATATAAAATGTAATAATGTGTGCAACAGTAAACTGTGAATATAATTATGATAGAATTCATAAACTAATTGTTTCATTGAGCACAAACTGAAGATAAAACAGTAATAACATCATTTTAGACAGTCCTAACATACATCCTTACATGTTTTTGTTGTTCATGTCTAAAACCTGAATGTTTTTCCTTCCTGTCAGATTTCATTAGATGAACCTGGAGAGATGATTTGCAGTGATTTGGATGTGCCTCTGCTCACATCAGAGTCTGTGGACGACATATTCGATTCATATTTAAGGAAGATAACAAACGAGTAAGTCACAGTTTAACAGTCATCAGTGAAGCGGTTAAACACTGGTCTCTCTCTCTCTGACTGCATATATCAACACAGCTCCTCACAATAGACTCACTGGTGCTAACTTAACTTATCTTGTCTTATCTTATCTTGTCTTTGTTTGCTTGAATTGTTCTTCCAGGCAATGGGACTTGCTAGGAATTGGAGTAATGCACGATGACATGACCGAACTGTTGTCCGACATGTGTAATGATCTTGCAGAGATGGTCGACAGCCAGGTCATGGATGTTGTGGTACCACAGATATACAACAGGACATTTGTGGAGATTTATGATGAAATAACCAGCAACCCTGCAAACACTTCTGTCACAATGTAAGGCAAAAACTTCCACTACCCATGATATTCACTTACATTGTCTTCTCAAACATTACTATTGTGGTTATATAGCATAATATCTATGTGTGTGTTTGTGTTGGGGCACTGATCAATATTACCTTCCTACTGCTTAAATGTCACTGCCTGGAGCTGATCAGTTGACTAAACTATGACTGTTTTTCTTTGTAAAGGAGCCACATTGAATCTGCAAACAGGAGGCTAATCAATCAGATGGTGACAGTGGAGGATATCCAGGCCTGTCTTGGAAAGACAATTTCTCAGTATTTTGAGACACTCCTGCATGAGACATCTGATGACTCTGAACAACTGCTGCAGCTGATTGCAGAGGACGTGGCCGACACGGTCAACGACACGTTGGCTTTCATCAGGGGCTCAACCTCTTCCGAACTATCAGAGGAGACTCCAACCAACATCATGGTTTATCATGTTGCCAGATTACTGAGCAGATTTTCACAGATGTTCCACCTTGAGTCCCCTCATGAAACATTCCTGGACAGCCGTTCATGGCAAACCTCCACTCAAAAAAACAACACTGTGGTGAAGGAGCTCAACTTAAAGGAACCAGAGTGTGAAACAACGGTTGAGGATTTCCACCCAGAGGAGACGACAGTGGAGGATTTCCACCCAGAGGAGACAAAGGTTGAGGATTTTGAAATTGCGAACATGTGACTTTATGTCAGATTGTTGTGTCTTATGCAGAGAACTGCGTTCAGTACACTTCAAAAGTGCCATTTTGAATTGCAAAATGTGTGTAAAGCAGAATATGTTTCAAGTTTTGGAGATTTGAGATGAGGTTTTGCTCCCTGTGTGTCAGGTTAAATATTTGTGCTGTCCATGTCATTTTAGTGTGTTAGCAACTGGAAAAAACTTTAACAATGGTTGATGGTTAACGAAAATGATTGAATAGTTATGTTACTGCTGACAAACACCAAAATGATAATTAATGTTTACTAATTACTAATAGTAATGCCATAATGCACACATTATAACATTATATATACTTAATGTATGCATTTGTTCATGCTTAAAATAATATTTGTTAAAGAAATTGTTTGCAAAACATAAAAGCATTAATAGCATAGCATTAGCCTATATATATATATATATATATATATATATATATATATATATATATATAACTCCCACTAACTGGACTGCAATACATCAAGAAAGATTATTTCAATGACTATTATAAAATTTAACTGATGATTATAATGCCCATATACTACAGCATAAAAACAATATTTAGATTGTTAATAATAAATAATTTTATTTTAGATTAGATTTTATTTCTATAGTACTCAGACACTTAACGTTTACATAAAAGTTACATAAACAACACTTGATACGACACTGATGACATTTAAAATGCTTAAATCCATAAAGAGGGGGCATAAAAGCACATTATTTGTTAGTGGTTAATAACTGGATTGAGGCCATGTATCTCTGTGATGTTTATAGATAATTAATTAATGCAGTATATAAAATGTAATAATGTGTGCAACAGTAAACTGTGAATATACTTATGATAGAATTCATAAACTAATTGTTTCATTGAGCACAAACTGAAGATAAAACAGTAATAAAATCATTTTAGACAGTCCTAACATACATCCTAACATGTTTTTGTTGTTCATGTCTAAAACCTGAATGTTTTTCCTTCCTGTCAGATTTCATTAGATGAACCTGGAGAGATGAGTTGCAGTGATTTGGCTATGCCTCTGCTCACATCAGAGTCTGTGGACGACATATTCGATTCATATTTAAGGAAGATAACAAACGAGTAAGTCACAGTTTAACAGTCACAGTTTAACAGTCATCAGTGAAGCGGTTAAACACTGGTCTCTCTCTCTCTGACTGCATATATCAACACAGCTCCTCACAATAGACTCACTGGTGCTAACTTAACTTATCTTGTCTTATCTTATCTTGTCTTTGTTTGCTTGAATTGTTCTTCCAGGCAATGGGACTTGCTAGGAATTGGAGTAATGCACGATGACATGACCGAACTGTTGTCCGACATGTGTAATGATCTTGCAGAGATGGTCGACAGCCAGGTCATGGATGTTGTGGTACCACAGATATACAACAGGACATTTGTGGAGATTTATGATGAAATAACCAGCAACCCTGCAAACACTTCTGTCACAATGTAAGGCAAAAACTTCCACTACCCATGATATTCACTTACATTGTCTTCTCAAACATTACTATTGTGGTTATATAGCATAATATCTATGTGTGTGTTTGTGTTGGGGCACTGATCAATATTACCTTCCTACTGCTTAAATGTCACTGCCTGGAGCTGATCAGTTGACTAAACTATGACTGTTTTTCTTTGTAAAGGAGCCACGTTGAATCTGCAAACAGGAGGCTAATCAATCAGATGGTGACAGTGGAGGATATCCAGGCCTGTCTTGGAAAGAAAATTTCTCATTATTTTGAGACAGTCCTGCATGAGACACCTGATGACTCTGAACAACTGCTGCAGCTGATTGCAGAGGACGTGGCCGACACGGTCAACGACACGTTGGCTTTATTAAGGCGCTCAACCTCTTCCGAACTATCAGAGGAGCCTCCAACCAACATCATGGTTTGTGTTGTTGGCAGCTTACTGAGCAGATTTTCAAAGATGTTCCACCTTAAGCCCCCTCATGAAACATTCCTGGACAGCCGTTCACGGCAAACCATCCATCCATCTATTATCTACCGCTTATCCTCATAGGGTCGCGAGGGCTGGAGCCTATCCCAGCTGTCTTAGGGCGGAAGGCAGGGTACACCCTGGACAAGTCGCCACCTCATCGCAGGGCACATAGAAACAGACAACCATTCACACTCACATTCACACCTACGGTCAATTTAAATTAGCTAATTAACCTAATCCCCATGCATGTTTTTGGATGGTGGGAGGAAGCCGGAGTACCCGGAGAGAACCCACGCAGACACGGGGAGAACATGCAAACTCCACACAGAAAGGCGCCGGGCCCGGGATTTGAACCTGGTACCTTCTTGCGCAGGCGACAGTGCTAACCACTACACCACCTTGCCGCCCCTGCTCACGGCAAACCTCCACTCAAAAAACAACACTGTGGTGAAGGAGCTCAACTTAAAGGAACCAGAGTGTGGAACAACGGTTGAGGATTTCCACCCAGAGGAGACGACAGTGGAGGATTTCCACCCAGAGGAGACAAAGGTTGAGGATTTTGAAATTGCGAACATGTTACTTTATGTCAGATTGTTGTGTCTTATGCAGAGAACTGCGTTCAGTACACTTCAAAAGTGCCATTTTGAATTGCAAAATGTGTGTAAAGCAGAATATGTTTCAAGTTTTGGAGATTTGAGATGAGGTTTTGCTCCCTGTGTGTCAGGTTAAATATTTGTGCTATCCATGTCATTTTAGTGTGTTAGCAACTAGAAAAAAACTTTAACAATAGTTGATGGTTAATTAAAATGATTGAATAGTTATGTTACTGCTGACAAACACCAAAATGATAATTAATGTTTACTAATTATTAGTAATGCCATAATGCACACATTATAACATTATATATACTTAATGTATGCATTTGTTAATGCTTAAAATAATATTTGTTAAAGAAATTGTTTGCAGAACATAAAAGCATTAATAGCATTAGCCTATATATATATATATATATATATATATATATATATATATATATATATATATATATAACTCTCACTAACTGGACTGCAATACATCAAGAAACACACAAGTGACCCCCAGTGACCACAAAAGTGACAACAACAGTGAAGTCGACCACCCGAGGAATGAATCCAGATGGAGTCCAGCCATCATCAGAATGTTCTCTGCCATGGCCAAGACCCTGAGGAAGCCCTTCACCTCATGTTTCTGCAGAGAACCACAGGAGGACTAGCTTCCCAAGTACCCAACCCTTCCTTCCTTTCTTTCTTTCTTTCTTTCTTTCCCTCCCGTCATCTTGACAAAGAATCTGTGGTGATTCTTTGTAAAGATGAATGCACACTCTTAAAAAAGATGTTTTAGTGTCGTGATGTACTAAAACCATCCTTTTTAAAAGTGCAGGCAGCAGGGTGGTGAGGATTTGGTGTGATGCTGTGTCCTCTCTGTGTGGAGTTTGTGTGTTCTCCCTGTGCTAACGTGGTGCTCCGGTTTCTTCTCACATTCCAAAAACATGCTTGACTGGAAACCTAAACCTAAACATCAATTGATTTTGACCATTAATAAAATACCAATAATAAATACCAATAAAATTTGTCATCACTTCATATCAATAAGAGTTGAATAAGAGTAAGAGTCAGATCACTTCCTCTGGAGAGGTTTAAAGTAAAGATAAAAGCAAGTTTTAATGTTATGAGTGGTGAGGATGTCCTCACAGTGCAGAAATGTCCTCATGCACCCACAGTGATGTCATAGTGAACTGACACACTCTGCACTGCATCTCTAACAAGACTTCCAAGGAGTGTTAATGTTAATTTTATTTATAAGGTAAATAATGTCATTTCAACATTCACATCATAAAAAGTGGTAGCTCTCAAAGAAGGGATAGTTGACACTCTTTTATTCTTTTTAATTGATTAAAATCTTAATGAGGACAGCCAAATGTAAGTTGCACATTGTTAAAACTCAGACTGAAACTAGTACATGACCGAAACACACAAAGGTTTCAAAATAAAAGATTTATTTTAGCAAATAAAAACACCTCGACAATGACTATGAAAGTAACAAATCAAAGCACTTCACAAAGAAGGAAAGAATATGATTAACTAAGCTGAAACAGAACTCTCTCTCTTTCTGAGGCTGACCTGACTATTAAATGAACAAAGAATTCAGAGGAAAATGGTGAATAACTCAACTAAAGGTGATAAACTAAAGGCGCTCACAAAAGGTAAGGGCAAAAAAATAACCAACGGAGCAAACTAAAGCTGACTACACTGACCACAAACAAACGGGTAAGCAGAGTGCAGTGCTTACAAAGTAAACGCTCACAGAAAACTCAGTAACAGACACACTTGACTTGATTTAGATATATGTACACTGACATGGAATGACCAGCTGACTTGGCACATGGAAGAAGACGAACTGGCACAGAACAGGGGAAGACGAGGACTATTTATACGCAAAGTTAGGGGACACAGCTGGAAACAATCAGGGGCAGGGCAGACAATTACCTGGAGGACAGGAAGTGAAGTGGCTGCAAACAAGAGGAGATAAATGGAGCTAAGCGAAAGTTCAGACAGGAAGACTACCTCTCTAAGCTCACATTCAAGCCTCTTCCCAGTTCTCCCACTATCCTCTCACTCCGCCCTCGTCACTGAAGCATTCAATCACAATCTACTACCCTCCTTTCTCTTCCACCAATCAGCCATTAGCTGTCAAATTTAAAAGCGTTCTCTCTCTCTCCACTGTCTTCTTGCTGTCATTCAGCTGAAACTGGTGTTCTGCTCATACCTGCATGACATACGCTTTTCCTCTTTTCTGCTGCATCCTGCTCCTCCTCACCTGCCCGACCACGTGGATCGTGACTCGGATGATCCTCTCGAGGGTTTTAATCCAAGCAGCGAGTTCATTCTGGAGGAAGCACAGTCTCCCTCACCCCAGCGCAGGAGCACTGGCCTCGCCTCATCTCAGTTCAGTCTCTGCTACAATATCTTTTGAGAGTTTCTTCACAGCCCCTGGGCTCCAGCCGTCTCAGCTTCATGAGATGGCAAGCCTCAGCGATTCCAGCGGTTCTGTGCGGCTCTCCAGTCACTGTCTCCCGGCCACTACTGCTTCTGCTTCCGGTTCTGCTGCTGTTGCTGCCGCTGCTGTGGCGTAGCAGCAGCGGCGTCTACCACTCCGGCTCTCCACCCTCCTCTTCTTCTTCTTCTTGTGGCGTTTTATTGGCGGTTGGCAAACAACGTATTGGTGCATTACCGCCACCAACTGGTAAGGAGTGTGAATCAGGATGACTACTAATACCCCTAAAAAAAAAAAAAAAAAAAAATAATTCATAAAATAAAATCATATTCTATCAAGCAGCCTCGTTGCTTTAAGGAACTGGAATATAAATGTGTAACTCTTGTGCCCTGAGCTCTGTTGTAGAATGACTCTGATATCCAGTGGTATTTTAATGTTCCTGAGATGTATAATTAAACTTTGCCTTTCTCTCTCATACTTCTGACACTTAAGTATTATGTGCCCTATTGTCTCTTCTTGGTCACAGTAGTCACAATTCCCTGTCTGATGTTTTCTAATTATGAATAATGTACTGTTCACTGCAGTATGTCCAAACCTGAGCCTTGATATTATTGTTTCTTCTCTTCTGTTCCTTCCTGCTTTTCTCATTTCTCCCACTTTCCTTTGTATTCTGTAAAACCATCGTCCCGTCCTTTCTTCCTCCCATTGTTTTTGCCATCTTTCCCTCAGTCTTTGTTTGATGATGCTCTTAGTTTCAGATTTACTGACATTAACTGTCAAATCGATGGATGTCTTTCCTGCTGCCTCCTTTGCTGCCTTATCCGCCATCTCATTTCCTCTGAGCCCAATGTGTGCTGGTACCCACACAAACATCACTGTCAGCCCCATCATCTGAATTCTGTATAGGGTTTGCTGCACTTCACTCAGTGTGTCTGGTCTGCTGTGTGACTGGCTGTCCTGTAAAGTGATTAATGCTGAGCTGGAATCAGAGCATATCACTGTTCTTAGTGGTCTTGTCTCTTCAACCCACTGTACTGCCAACAGTATTGCGATCATTTCTCCAGTATAAACTGACACTTCTCCACTGATCCGCCTCCCCACTGTGACATTAAACTCTGGGACAATAAAAGCTGCTCCTGCCTTATCTGAGCTCTTTGAGGCATCTGTATAAATCTGGACGTAGCTGGAAAAGTCCTCAATATATGTCTGTACTACCTGCGGGTTATAAATGAGTCCTCTATTCTTGTTTTTCTTTTCTAATAATGTGAGATCAACTGTGGCATTTGGAAGTATCCAGGGTGGTATAACTGGTAATGGTACTGTAGGACTGATGTTTAGTTGCGCTATTCCCAGTTCTGTTGCTTTCTGTGTGCTCAACCAGCCAAAGCTTTTGTTGTCCCTTTTCTCCTTTTCCCAACATGGTTTTAAAGTGAGGTGTGTTGGATGCTCTTGACTGTGCCCCTGCAAATTAACCCAATAAACTGTTGAAAGTTGTAGCCTCCTCATATCTAATGGCATCTCCCCATCTCCACCTGTAGTGCTGCTGTTGGAGTTGTTTTCAGTGCTCCTGTGCATATCCTCAGTGCCTGATATTGAATGTTGTCCAGTCTTTTCAGAGATGTGCCTGCTGCAGATCCATACACCACACTCCCATAGTCCATCACTGATCTGATCAGCCCACAGTATATGGCTTTTAGTGCACTTCTGTCTGCCCCCCATTCACTCCCCACCAAACACCTCATCACATTCAATACTTTCTTACATTTATCCTCCACCTTCTGAATATGTACAGCCCATGTGATTCTTTCATCAAACCAAATCCCCAAGTATTTATAGTGTTTCACTCTCTCCAGTTCCTGATTATACAGTTTTAATTTCATCGTGCTGCTAATTCTTTTCCTTGTGAAAAACATTGTCTTTGTCTTATCGACTGAGAATTTAAAACCCCACTTATATGACCACTCCTCTATTTTAGTGATAGCACCCTGAACTTTCTCCATAATGAATTCCAGATTACTTCCCCTCTTCCAGATTGCCCCATCATCAGCAAACAGTGACACCCCATCTCATTTTCTATACCTGTAAACACATCATTTATCATAAGGCTGAACAATAATGGACTGATTATGCTCCCTTGCGGTGTTCCATTTTCTATGGCAAATTTCCCAGAGTAATTCTTCCCTACTCTCACCTGAATGAATCTGCCTGTTAAAAATCTCTAATCCATCTATACATTTGACCATTAATACCTATTTTTCTGAGTTTGATTAATAGTCCCTCCCCACATCATATCATAGGCCTTCTCTACATCAAAAACACAGCTACCACACTTTCTCAGTTTACCTGTGCTTTTCTGACCTCATGCTCTAGACAAACAGCAGGATCCATGGTGTTTCTCCCTCTCCTAAAGCCACTCTGATATTTAGATATATAGCCTTTACTCTCTGTATAATATGTTAACCTGTCATTTATCATTTTCTCCATTATTTTACAGATATTAGATGATAATGCAATTGGCCGATAATTCCCTGGGTTTGTACTGTCTTTTCCTGGTTTGCGTATTGGGACTACAATGACTTCCTTCCAGCTCTGTGGTAATTCTCCCTCTTCCCAAACTTTGTTATATAATTCTAATAAAATGTCCTTGGCTGATTCACTGAGATGTTTTAACATTATGTAGCAAATCTGGTCCTTTCCTGGTGCTGTCGTTTTAGTTTTCTTTAGTGCACGGTTCAGTTCTGCCTTTGTAAATGGTTGGTTTAGTGGGTCATCTGTGTCCTCATCATCCTGTAACAGCTCTATATTCTCTGCTCTTGTGGTTACACGCCCTTCTTTCCCTTTTTCACTGATGTTTGCTGAACTGTGAATTTTAACAAAAGTCTTTGCCAGCATCTCAGCTTTTTCTTCGTCCTTCACTGCTGTTACCTCACCCTCTACCAACACTGGATATCCCCAGTCTCCTTTAATCCCGTTCATTCTTTTTATCATTCTCCACACTTTGCCTATTTCTGTCTCCCTTCCGACAGAGTTACAGAATGTCCTTCAATATTCCCTCTTTGCATTTTTTATAACCCTCCTAACTTTTGCTTGTGCTCTCTGATAATCAATAAGGTTCTGACCACTGAGGTTCTGTCTCAAGACTTTGAATGCTTTATTTCTTGCCCTAATCACTCCATCACACCCCTTTGTCCACCATGGAACAGTCTTCTTTTTGTTCCTACCTCCCCTCTTCTGAATGGCCTCCTTTGCTGCCTCTAGAAGTGCCTTAGACAGAGCAAGGTTAAAATTATTAACATCATCATTTATATTGATTTTCTTCATTTCTCTGTCACATATGATCCCAAATTTCTTCCAGTCAGCACTGCTAAAAGCCCACCTCTGCTCTCCCCTAGAATCATACTCCTCTACCGTTACTCCTAGTGCTGTGATGATGGGATAGTGATCACTGCCCACAGTTGTCTCTCTGTTTACCCCCCATGAACAAATACCTGCCATTGAGTGTGAGACCAGTGTCAGATCTATTGCAGATTCTGTCCCCATTCTGATATTAACTCTAGTTCCACTCCCATCATTCAAACACACTAGGTTTTTACTCTCAATTATCTCTTCTATTACCACACCATTGTTATCAGTCCCACTGCCCCACAGTGTACTGTGAGCATTAAAGTCCCCACACCATACTACTTTCCCTTGTATTTGTGCTGTCAATTCATTCATTGTATCAGTTGTCAATCTACTGCATGGATTGTAAAAGTTAACAATTCTAACGTTTCCTTCTTTTGTCCAGACTTCGATTATTACATATTCGAGCTCTGATCCTTTTCCCATCACTCTGTACTGTATCCCTTGTTTGACAAATGTTGCACACCCTCCTCCACTGCCCTCCCCTCTATCTCTGCGGACGCTATCATAGCCTTTTATTACAAAGTCTAGTGATGGTTTGAGCCAGGTTTCTTGAATACATATGATATCTGGTTTCTTTTTTTTTTCCCTTAATGAATCCTTTAAATTCTTGACCATTTGCTATCAGGCTTCTAGCGTTCCACTGTAAAATAATCAGGTCCTTTTTCACCTGAGCTCCCCACTCTCCCATCTGCCTCATTTTTATCCCTAAAAACTTCTCTGCTCCCCTCACAATTATCTTGATCTTTTACGTTTTGTGTTTGACTTGATCAGTACAGTTAATAACGTAGGCCATGAAGAGAATCAGTTTATCTACTGCCAATGCTGTGTTAGCTTCCTCCGTTTGCTCTTCCTCCGCTCTTTGGACCTGATTAATTTTTCCTGTTACATTCTTTCCCCTTTGACCATCTACCCTCTTCACTGCCTCTGCATAACTGATGTTGTTTGTTGCTTTCACCTGCTCTATTTCCACTGCCCTCTTCCTGACCTCACACTGACTGTATGTCACCCTGTGTTGTCCACCACAGTTACAGCATTTCTCCTGACCCTCAGTTTTGCACTCCTCTAGCCTGTGCTCCTCCACATTTGGGACACCTCTGCTTGCCTCTGCAGGCTGCTGCTATATGCCCATACCTCTGACACTTATAACAGCGTAGTGGGGGAGGGATATAGGGCCTGACTGGAAAGCACATATATCCTATTTTAACTGTTTCTGGGAGTACAGTGTCCTGAAACTCCAGCAGAACAGACAGACTATCCACCCTTTCTCCATTAACTCCATTACCTTCCTCCTCATCGTCTACCTGAGTCGCCATCCTGATCCAGTCACAAACCAGTTTATGCCAACTGCCAGTTCCGAGGGTCGAGCCTTTAGAACGACGATCTTTTGTATGGTTTGATTGTTTGTTTGTTTGTTTGTTCACCTCTCTCTTGCGGCCAGGGACCTGCAGATCGGTCAGAAGCTGAGCTAGGACACCGTCGTACCGGGCCTATCGGCCGTCGGCCGATATCCCACACACAACTCCCCACTCAATCCACACGCACCTAACACACAATCCAATCAAAAAACCAAAATTCTCGCTATTAGATCCGTTTTCTGTCTCTTAGTGTCCGCTGGTTTAAACTCACGCTCCCGCCAACCGACACTTCCGACTTCCGCCCGCGACCGATCTGTCAGTTTGCGCATGTGCAGTAGGGTTCCTCCACCCTCCTCCTCCACCGGCCACGTTAATCAGAGATCCCTCTAGTGGGGAATTCCTAGTTGCATCTGGGATCTTCAGAGATGTTGTGTTTCTTGCACACTGAAATACTTTATGACCACTTAAATCGGTCTTTAACTTCATTGTTTCACTTAGCTACAGCACATCGTAGCTCGTGTCCCGCTCACTGTCCAGCACATGGCACACCAAACAGAATGTCAAAATAAAAGAGGCATTTTCAAAATAAAGTTGACAGCCCTCTTAAGTACTGCAAACACATAAAGGCACTGGAAACATATACAAAATGACAATAATATTCAACAGAGATAAATTATGATTATTAGCTGCACCGACAGAAGGGCTGGCTTGATCCGTATTTGACACTTATCGGTGATTTAAATCTCATGTACAGAAGGAACTTATTTTATCAATACTACAAGGCGTTCACCAGCAAAGCAGTGTTCTACAATGAACAGTCAAACACTTGACTAACTGTGCAATCCTGGACTCTGAAATTCCCCTCATGATCAGTGGTGGGTCTCAGGCAGTCACATGTACACATGCAGGAATGTGGGCCTGCACGAGTCCCAGTGTCCACATCTGCCTTTCCTGCTGCTCCATGATTTCCTCTGACAACTCCTGCTGCATTAGACAGCCGCAGCAGAAGCGCATGAAAGGATACGCACCAAATCTGCGCGCCACCACAGTTGATCCTCGCCCGCCTGGTCCATCCTCAGCAAGCGGACCGGGCGCGGCTCTCACACATCATGAAAGGACATCCGCTCCTCCAATAAACGTCCAAGCTCTGGCTGCAGAATTTTCTAACCATCAAGGCTCGGTGCTTACTAATCATCTGCTCACTGATCTGTCTCAGGGTTCTGCGTGGGGTCATTTCATCCATTATTACCTCATTAATTCTTATGTCCAAAAATCTGCAGGCAGCTCTCAAAAATACAGAACATGTTTCCCCATTCTTAAGGAAGAACTGAACAAGGGTTACATAGTCAGCCCGTTTGATTCCCCTCTTCTTTCCGAGTTGTGTAACAAGCTGATTAAATTAGCCAGTCAAGGCGCGGCAATCAAAGGTGACATAATCGATGCTTTAAAAAAAAAAAAAAAAAATTTACATCCACCCCTCTCAGTGGCATCTTTTCAAGGCCAAGTGGGAGTCAGTGCTGGACTAGTCCATGTCTTTTAACATGGTGGCAGAAGCTCTCTGCTGGATCCTCCTAAATAACATCAGACTTCATCGACACTCAACTTCTGGATGATTTTCTACTATTGGTTCCCTGCATAATAAATCAGGCTCCTCACTTGCAAATTAAAGCACCTGTTCAGTTACGTCCATCACAAAGCAGCAAATGCATCCTGCTGGGGCACTTAAATTTTGCATGCGCATAATCTCTCAAGGGCTCTGGTTCATTTTCAGGCCGCTATGATTACATCATTCACTGCTCCGATTCCAGCAGTTTTCACGCATGCGGCTCCTTCCCAGGGTTTTGGGGGGATTCTCTTCAAGGCCAGTGTTTCACTGAGCACTGGCCTCCAGAGTTTTTAGAGTTTTATTCTTCCTCCGCAATTCACAAGATTTTCCTACACAGCAGCATGCTACATCTGGGTTCATCTCTGGCTACATAAAAGAATCGCTGTGCTCTGCGATTTAAAGCCCATGCCAATTAAAACACTTGGCGCCTTCGTCACCTACTGTGTCGATGTTCTTCATTTAAGCCCGGTATATTCAGGGCCTCTTGCCGGTATCAGTTTAACGTTTGATCTTTTGATCCCTCTTTTCCCAGCCTGTTCGCTAACCACCGGTTAAGTTGTTACTGAAGGGAATCGCTACAAGCTCTCCTCACCGCTCGACAACAGGCACCTCATCACTCTTTACATTCTGCATAGGACAATACATGTTCTTCTCGGGGGCTAGTGTCGTCATACGTTGATACTCTCCTCATAAGCGCTTTTCTATTAGCTTGTACGGGGTTTGAGGTTTAGGGAATTCACTTGCTCTTCAATACATTTAATCTAGCTAAAGATATTTGTTTTTCGATCTGACCTCCATTCTCTCATTATCGTGTGCTCCTGAAGCACTCCTAAGGTAAGGTAGCTCATAACGCCATCATTGCTTGCACCAGCTTGCACCAGCACGAACTGGTTCATGCAGCATTTTAGGATGGTTCTATGTTTCCCTCCTCATTAGCTTTCAGGTCACTCCTTCAGTAAAGGAGCAGCCACTTCAGCTGCCATACAAGGCATCTCATGTGCTTCACTTCAGCATATAGGGCATGGTCATCTACCACTTATTCTTCCTACATTCATCCAGACTCTAACTCCATACTGGCTGCTCAAGCGATCTCTGAAGCCTTAACCTTGATAAACATGCATATCTCTGGTGGTGGTGTCTCCATTTTGTGGTTGCCTCTCAAACTCTGTGAATTCAGGGCTAGCATTATGTCTCTATCCTCTCTCTCCTCAGCATAGCATTGCTGCTTCTACTGCATATTGTTGCAGTCTGTTCCCTCTCCACAGCATAGCATTGCTGTGTCGACTGCATGACGTTGCCGTCTATCTGTCTCTGCTCCGCTCAGCAGTGCGGTTCCTCTGCATATCGTTGCAGTCTATGCTCCCTCTCCACCGCTCAACATCACGATTTCCTCTTCATAACTTTGCCAGCGTATTCTCTCCATTTGCTGCGCAGTGTTTTAGTAAGCATGCATAACTCCGGTGGTGGTATCTGCATTTTGTGGCTGCTTTCCCAGCTGTTCCTATGGCTTCACTGCCTCCTCTATTCTCACTCTCCTCCGTGTTGTTTGTGGTTTTCACTGCTTTGCATTGCAGGCTCTATTCTTTCTCTACACAGCATAGCATTGCTACTTCTACCGCCTATCGCTGCTGTCTGTCTCCTCTCCTCAGCATAGCATTGCTGCTTCTACTGCATATCGTTGCAGTCTGTTCCCTCTCCACAGCATAGCATTGCTGCTTCTCATGCATATCGTTGCAGTCTGTCTCCTCTCCTCAGCATAGCATTGCTGCTTCTATTGCATATCGTTGCAGTCTGTTCCCTCTCCACAGCATAGCATTGCTGCTTCTCATGCATATCGTTGCAGTGTTTCCTCTCCACAGCACAGCAGTGCTGCTTCTACTGCATATCATTGCAGTCTGTTCCCTCTCCACAGCATAGCATTGCTGTTCCTACTGCTTTACGTTGCAGTATCATCTGTCTCTGCTCAAGCAGTTTTGTGGTTCCGCCGAATATCATTGCATTCTACTCTCCATCTCCACTGCCTCAAACTTACGATTTCCTCTTCATAACCTTGCCAGTCTATCCTCTCCATTTGCTGTGCAGTGTTTTAACCTTGTCTGTTGTGTTTTGTTTTATAGATTGATTCTGTCCAAATCAGGTAAGGTATGCCTTTACTTTATTTTGGGAGATCATCTCTTCAGATGTCAGCATCTCTTCTCTAGAACAGTCACGATGCTGATCTACTCCCTGGCATCTGAGCGCCAAAAATTTTATTGTGTGCAGAACAAATGTATTTCACCTTTCACTTAAGTCTATGCATGCTATCATTGTACATGGTGTCAAGCATTTCTCATAATTCTCTAGGTGTTAACTGCTATATGGAATTGGATACTTTTGTGTATTAACTGTTGTTATATAGAGGTAATATTGCTTTATCATCATTATTCTGTACACATGACATCTATTGCACATCTGGCCATCCTGGAAGAGGGATCCGTCCTCTGCTGCTCTTCCTGAGGTTTCTTCTTTCTTTTTCCCTGTTAAGTAAAGGGTTTTGTTTGGGGAGTTTTTCCTTAGTCGATGTGAGGGTCGTTTGTAAAGGTCAGAGGGTGTCATATCCTGTACAGTCATCAAGCCCCGAGGCATTCAACATTGTAATGTCGCTCTACAATAAATCGTCTCGTCTATACCTTTCAGCCCTCTCTCATCTTATCTGTCCTGATTGAATTAATACAAAATAAAACAGGAAATGACAAGACAGCATGACTAAACGTGAATAAAAAGGTAACTTAACAGAAATGATCAGACATGACACATATTTTGAGTAAATATGAAAAAAAAATCATAAGATGTTTGTGGGAATACACCTGTCAAGATTTTTAATCAACTTATTCAATACATTCCAAGTAGCCTTAATAGTCGTTTTATATTTTTAAAGCCATTGTTCATATTATATCTTCTTTTGACATTGCATAATAGATGTCGGTTTATTTTTATATTTTCTGTAATTATCCTCTTTTTCTTTTGTTCGATGCTTTAAAAATTCCATATATAGCTTGTGTTTCTTTTTACAAGCCTTCTCCAGTCCCTTTGTTAACCATGATTTTCTCATCTTTGAGATCAAAGGATATAAACCAAAACTAAACATAGGATCAATAAATTCAGCAGTTTTCTTATGATCATTTGACTTTAGGAGAAATAATTGTGAAACCAAACAATCGTGACACAAAATCAAAAGCAGAAATACAGCAAATGATGCAAAAAGCAGTAAAGTGGTGGAGGAGAAGAAGAGGGCAGAAAGTGAGGAAAGCAAGAGTCTCCATATGAGCCAGAAACCAAGTCTGGCCTCACAGATGAAGAATTTTTAGATTAAAGAAACTTCAGTGAAAATGGAAAAGCCACCTCTGTGGTTTAATTTTGTCTTTAAATTCCCATTTGTCATGGATGTTTATAGTTGGAGTATTAAATGTAAACAGTGCAAGAGAGGTGAGGAAGAGCACCTTGATTCATTAAACAGCCCAAATGAAAAAAAATAGATGTCCCATCCCTTATTGTTTCCAGCAGTGTCCCCTTACTTTATGTATAAAAGGTCTGATTCGTCCCGTCCTGTTCCAGTTCGTCTTGTTCCGTACATCAAATCAGCCAGCCTCCAAAGTCCAAGTCTATGTCACTGCTCATGTTAAGTCTGCTTTTGTCTGTGCTAAGTGTGAGCTGTTTTGTTTGTTACTTGTTAAGTCAGTTAGTGGTTTGTGCTTTGTAGAGTCAGGGTTTGTTTTTGATCTGCTACCTTAGTTTCCTCACCTTTTGTGAGAGTCTTTTGTTTGTAGCTTTAGTTCACTTTCTTACCTTTTCCTTCCTTATGAAGTGATTTTTTTCTTTTTGTAATTTTCATAGCCATGTTTTATAGATTATCTTTGCAGTAATTTTCCACTTTCTTGCCAGTCAAGTGTTTTTTTTTCCTTTGGTTTTGTAGCATAAATAGTGTAGAGCAGATTAGTCAATCATTAATTCCTTAAGTTATTGATCATAAACAAAAAATTGCCTTTAATAGTAGAAATTATCAGGGCGCCATCCAGTTTTGCTAAAACATGGAAAACTTGTGAATTTGACATTAATTAATAGAGTCTCTTAATCTCAGGGTGCTACGGAGTGTACAGTGATTCAATTGCTTTATATACACACACAAATCAAATAACCAAGTTCTTTGTAAATGAGAAGTTTATTTGACAAACTATAACCACACTACTACTGTATCAGAAAATAACTAATAATAAATGATTAGTTTGACAAACTAAATGACCAGGTAACTAACAGAAATAATAAAATAGAAAATAAAACTAGAATGGAGGAAGATTGATGGTGAAAACATGGGATTGACTCATTGTGACAAAATGGAATGAATGATTAAACAAAAGTTTAAGGGATGAATGATGAATTAATTCAATGTGAGCAGTTTAATTCAGTGGTGGTTATCTAAACCAAATTAAGTATTAGGCTGTTACCAAAATTTGGTTTAGGTTTGGTGTACCATTCAGCAGTTGAGAGTTTGAGAGGCATCTGGGAAGACTGTGGAGCAATTTTCTAGTTTGAATTTAAGTTCAGTATTCTATTGATATCTTACCAAATATTATTCAGTTTGCTGGATTAAGCCCTAAATTCAGGCCATTTAATTTAGCGTCTAATCATCCGACTCTTTAATATCTGTAAGATGTATATGCAGTATATCACTGTTCCTGGATGGATGGGAGTGAGGAGCGGCGGCAGGTTCAGTCTGGATCTGCTGGATCTCTGCAGGTGACTTCGACTTGAACTTCACCAGTGGCTCTTTCGGGCATCGGTGGACATCTGTGGACAGCTCTGGACATCTCTGGGGACTTCTGGAAACCTTTGGTCATCTCTGGACAGTTCTGGACAGCTCTGGACATCTTTGGTCATCTCTGAACATCTCTGGTTGACATGGCTCCATCTCAGTCTCTCTCTGTCTGTCTCTCCTCTTCACAGCATAGTCTCTGTGCCCTTGCTTCAATCCCCCCCCCCCTTTGTTGGTGGGGAGGTCGGGAGGATTCACACCAAAGTTTCGACCGACAGTCTTTTTCTTCTTTTAGTTTCTTCATGACGGTTGGAGTCATTTTCTGCAGCCTGTGTCTGAGCAGAGGAGCTGGCTCACATTTTCAGGGCGAAGGAGTAGACAGAGGAGACAAGATGGTCTTGAGGCAGGATGCAGAGTTGGACTGTTCTGGATAGGCTGTTCTTCATGCCATGAGGTGCTGGGTCCTGAGGAGGCCATTCAGAGGCAGCATTCACAGTCCTTCAGTCATATCTGGAGCAGGTTGAAGATTCTGGAGAGGTTGCTCTTCATGCCATGAGGCACTGGGTCTGCGGTGGGACAGCATGTCTCTGTCTCTGGGTCATCATTGTTTCTCTCCCCTCCCAGCATGTGGGAGAGGGAGAACAGAGATGCAGTGGGGGATGAAGACCAGAACTTGACTGACTGAAGGACTGAAGAAGAGTAAAGAGAGCACTCAGACCAGCTGAGGCTTTTTATGATCTTTGTTGAAGGTCCAGTGGGGGTGTGACCACTGGTCCCTCCCCATCCACCAAGTTAACTAAGATGATATTCTTTTAACTTATTTCATGTTAATACTGCTGTGTTTTACTTTATTAAAGTTTCTCTGTGTGAAAGCTCTCTCTCTCCGCTGCAGATCAACACCAAGCAGCCTATAGTAGGAAACCACAGAACAAAACTTGACCAATTGAATCGAAATTAATCAACAAATTAAACACATAGATGAACCATGATATCAGAGCATATAGGAAGGTGTACTACAACAGGCAGGTCTATGTATGATTGTGTCTGTAGAGTTAATCCACAACCAATCCCACATGTCACATTTCGTCCTTATCAGAAGGAGGAAAAGGAAGAGGATCTATGTGGAGACTGATGTTTGACATTGTAACAGTGATACTTATATGACAGTAGCTGAGGAATGCAAGCATAGTTAACCATTAAAATCTTCATGTAATGTTCTGTTCCAGGCAGGGAGAAAGGAAGAAGCCACATTAAGCTTTGGATGTGTCTGGCAGGATTAAAGCAGGAATGTGGGGCAATAAAACTCCTCCTCCTGGTGTATGTCCTGGAATTCCTTAGGTCTGAGAGGAGGAACTGGTCTTATCTGTTTCTTCTGCCAGTCATAAAACTTAAGCCTTAAGCACTTAGGTGCCACATACTGTCAGATGGATTTCCTGGGGAAATACTCAGAAATGAGAAGAGTTCAGTTCATTAATGCTCATTGATATGCTACAGCTTATAGTGATCAAAATAAAAACACTTATTTTTGTACCATCTTGAGTCGTGCAATTGGGTTCTTTCATGTCTTGCCCGAGTTCTGACAGTGGGAAGGGGAAGTCACAAGAGGAGTGGACTTCCTCTTCTCCAGAGCTTTTAAACCAGACTCACTGGAGGTCCAACATCCATTGTCCACTGTCATGGCTGCACAGTACACTTATGTCACATTATGTCACAGGTTTTGCAGTGTGTACCACTTGTTTTGAGAACTGCATTAACTATTCCGCAAATGTAAATAGCATGAAATTGCAATGAACTTGTAATGAAATTGCATTAGTAGGCAACATCTTGTGTCCATTTTTATTTTCTGGCAGTTGATGTCATTCACATACTGTAGACTGCAACTACAAACGAACCAGGAAACACTAAAACTGGTTACTTTTAGTTTAACATATTTTGGGCTTCAATGACATCATGTGATGAAATCTCACTTTTACAATATAGGACATTAAAAATAAATCTGATCATTAAAAGTGTATTTGAGTAAACTACCCTCTTCTATGTTTTTTGTCATTGATAGAACAAACTTCAGTGGGCACATAGCACATTGCTGTTGCCATGGCAATATGTGTGCATGTGTGTGTGTGTGTGGGCGTGTGTACGTGCAGCGTGACATCAGTGTTCCATCAGTGTGTGCTACTGTGAGGCACTGGATGAGCAGCAGAGATCAAAGATCAAAACTACTCAGACATTCAATGAGTGAAGACACAAACTACCACATTGAGTTTAGAGAAACCATCAAGATGAGTGACAAGGTAAGACACACAAGAGTTACCAGGAACAATCAATAAGGATAATCATCATTTACAGTTCTTTCCAATTGCTTAAACACTAGGCTGGTTTTATCAAAATACTCACCAAACCACACACCTATACGGAAAAATACCTCATATATCCTGCAAAATTAAGCACTTAAACACCACAATCAAACTTTTGCACCAGATGGCACACACTTCATTCATATTACAGATTTCTGTCGAACCAGCTACACATCTGTAGTATGCTTTGCCATAATAGCAACATAGTTCAAACTTGGTTCAGTGCAGTTGGGGCCAACCTCATCCCAGCGCCACCAACTCATCATCCCCCCCCCGCCACGTCATGATCAGGGATTTAATATGTAGCCACAAGCTAACGGCAAAAAGCGCCGTGCCGGCACGGTTACTGGTGGTGTTTACTATCGTGTTTTCATCTTAAACTGTGAATGATGAAATATTTCTCATCCTTTGCTAAAGTATAAACACTTTTACAAATATGTCACGTTTAACGTTTGGAGAATACAGATAAATATGCCTAAATCACCTAATCAGTGGAGGCCCGTTTGCCTTACCTTCTCCAATAGCAGTCACCGTGTAGCCTACGATTAGGCTACTTATTGAGCCATTTGTTAGTGGTTAATAACTGGATTGAGGCCATGTATCTCTGTGATGTTTATAGATAATTAATTAATGCAGTATATAAAATGTAATAATGTGTGCAACAGTAAACTGTGAATATACTTATGATAGAATTCATAAACTAATTGTTTCATTGAACACAAACTGAAGATAAAACAGTAATAACATCATTTTAGACAGTCCTAACATACATCCTAACATGTTTTTGTTGTTCATGTCTAAAACCTGAATGTTTTTCCTTCCTGTCAGATTTCATTAGATGAACCTGGAGAGATGAGTTGCAGTGATTTGGCTATGCCTCTGCTCACATCAGAGTCTGTGAACGACATATTCGATTCATATTTAAGGAAGATAACAAAGGAGTAAGTCACAGTTTAACAGTCATCAGTGAAGCGGTTAAACACTGGTCTCTCTCTCTCTGACTGCATATATCAACACAGCTCCTCACACTAGACTCACTGGTGCTAACTTAACTTATCTTGTCTTATCTCATCTTATCTTATCTTGTCTTTGTTTGCTTGAATTGTTCTTCCAGGCAATGGGACTTGTTAGGAACTGGAGAAATGGACTTTGACACGACTGAACTGTTGTCCGACACGTGTCATGATCTTGTCGAGATGGTCTACAAGGAGGTCATGGATGTTGTGGTACCACAGATATACAACAGGACATTTGAGGAGATTCTACGATGAGATAGCCAGCAACCCTGCAAACACTTCTGTCACAATGTAAGGCAAAAACTTCCACTACCCATGATATTCACTTACATTGTCTTCTCAAACATTACTATTGTGGTTATACAGTATAATATCTCTGTGTGTGTGTTTGTGTTGCGGCACTGATCAATATTACCTTCCTACTGCTTAAATGTCACTGCCTGGAGCTGATCAGTTGACTAAACTATGACTGTTTTTCTTTGTAAAGGAGCCACATTGAATCTGCAAACAGGAGGCTAATCAATCACATGGTGACAGTGGAGGATATCCAGGCCTGTCTTGGAAAGAAAATTTCTCAGTATTTTGAGACACTCCTGCATGAGACATCTGATGACTCTGAACAACTGCTGCAGCTGATTGCAGAGAAAGTGGCCAACATGGTCAACGACATGTTGGCTTTCATCAGGGCTCAACCTCTTCCGAACTATCAGAGGAGACTCCAACCAACATCATGGTTTATCATGTTGCCAGCTTACTGAGCAGATTTTCACAGATGTTCCACCTTGAGTCCCCTCATGAAACATTCCTGGACAGCCGTTCACGGCAAACCTCCACTCAAAAACAACACTGTGGTGAAGGAGCTCAACTTAAAGGAACCAGAGTGTGAAACAACGGTTGAGGATTTCCACCCAGAGGAGACGACAGTGGAGGATTTCCACCCAGAGGAGACGACAGTGGAGGATTTCCACCCAGAGGAGACAAAGGTTGAGGATTTTGAAATTGCGAACATGTGACTTTATGTCAGATTGTTGTGTCTTATGCAGAGAACTGCGTTCAGTACACTTCAAAAGTGCCATTTTGAATTGCAAAATGTGTGTAAAGCAGAATATGTTTCAAGTTTTGGAGATTTGAGATGAGGTTTTGCTCCCTGTGTGTCAGGTTAAATATTTGTGCTGTCCATGTCATTTTAGTGTGTTAGCAACTGGAAAAAACTTTAACAATGGTTGATGGTTAACGAAAATGATTGAATAGTTATGTTACTGCTGACAAACACCTAAATGATAATTAATGTTTACTAATTATTAGTAATGCCATAATGCACACATTATAACATTATATATACTTAATGTATGCATTTGTTCATGCTTAAAATAATATTTGTTAAAGAAATTGTTTGCAAAACATAAAAGCATTATCAGCATAGCATTAGCCTATATATATATAACTCCCACTAACTGGACTGCAATACATCAAGAAAGATTATTTCAATGACTATTATAAAATTTAACTGATGATTATAATGCCCATATACTACAGCATAAAAACAATATTTAGATTGTTAATAATAAATAATTTTATTTTAGATTAGATTTTTATTTCTATAGTACTCAGACACTTAACGTTTACATAAAAGTTACATAAACAACACTTGATACGACACTGATGACATTTAAAATGCTTAAATCCATAAAGAGGGGGCATAAAAAGCACATTATTTGTTAGAGGTTAATAACTGGTTTGAGGCCATGTATCTCTGTGATGTTTATAGATAATTAATTAATGCAGTATATAAAATGTAATAATGTGTGCAACAGTAAACTGTGAATATAATTATGATAGAATTCATAAACTAATTGTTTCATTGAGCACAAACTGAAGATAAAACAGTAATAACATCATTTTAGACAGTCCTAACATACATCCTTACATGTTTTTGTTGTTCATGTCTAAAACCTGAATGTTTTTCCTTCCTGTCAGATTTCATTAGATGAACCTGGAGAGATGATTTGCAGTGATTTGGATGTGCCTCTGCTCACATCAGAGTCTGTGGACGACATATTCGATTCATATTTAAGGAAGATAACAAACGAGTAAGTCACAGTTTAACAGTCATCAGTGAAGCGGTTAAACACTGGTCTCTCTCTCTGACTGCATATATCAACACAGCTCCTCACAATAGACTCACTGGTGCTAACTTAACTTATCTTGTCTTATCTTATCTTGTCTTTGTTTGCTTGAATTGTTCTTCCAGGCAATGGGACTTGCTAGGAATTGGAGTAATGCACGATGACATGACCGAACTGTTGTCCGACATGTGTAATGATCTTGCAGAGATGGTCGACAGCCAGGTCATGGATGTTGTGGTACCACAGATATACAACAGGACATTTGTGGAGATTTATGATGAAATAACCAGCAACCCTGCAAACACTTCTGTCACAATGTAAGGCAAAAACTTCCACTACCCATGATATTCACTTACATTGTCTTCTCAAACATTACTATTGTGGTTATATAGCATAATATCTATGTGTGTGTTTGTGTTGGGGCACTGATCAATATTACCTTCCTACTGCTTAAATGTCACTGCCTGGAGCTGATCAGTTGACTAAACTATGACTGTTTTTCTTTGTAAAGGAGCCACATTGAATCTGCAAACAGGAGGCTAATCAATCAGATGGTGACAGTGGAGGATATCCAGGCCTGTCTTGGAAAGACAATTTCTCAGTATTTTGAGACACTCCTGCATGAGACATCTGATGACTCTGAACAACTGCTGCAGCTGATTGCAGAGGACGTGGCCGACACGGTCAACGACACGTTGGCTTTCATCAGGGGCTCAACCTCTTCCGAACTATCAGAGGAGACTCCAACCAACATCATGGTTTATCATGTTGCCAGATTACTGAGCAGATTTTCACAGATGTTCCACCTTGAGTCCCCTCATGAAACATTCCTGGACAGCCGTTCACGGCAAACCTCCACTCAAAAAAAACAACACTGTGGTGAAGGAGCTCAACTTAAAGGAACCAGAGTGTGAAACAACGGTTGAGGATTTCCACCCAGAGGAGACGACAGTGGAGGATTTCCACCCAGAGGAGACAAAGGTTGAGGATTTTGAAATTGCGAACATGTGACTTTATGTCAGATTGTTGTGTCTTATGCAGAGAACTGCGTTCAGTACACTTCAAAAGTGCCATTTTGAATTGCAAAATGTGTGTAAAGCAGAATATGTTTCAAGTTTTGGAGATTTGAGATGAGGTTTTGCTCCCTGTGTGTCAGGTTAAATATTTGTGCTGTCCATGTCATTTTAGTGTGTTAGCAACTGGAAAAAACTTTAACAATGGTTGATGGTTAACGAAAATGATTGAATAGTTATGTTACTGCTGACAAACACCAAAATGATAATTAATGTTTACTAATTACTAATAGTAATGCCATAATGCACACATTATAACATTATATATACTTAATGTATGCATTTGTTCATGCTTAAAATAATATTTGTTAAAGAAATTGTTTGCAAAACATAAAAGCATTAATAGCATAGCATTAGCCTATATATATATATATATATATATATATATATATATATATATATATATATATGTATATATAACTCCCACTAACTGGACTGCAATACATATAGATAGATTATTTCAATGACTCTTATAAAATTTATATGATGTGTATAATGCCCATATACTACAGCATAAAAAACAATATTTAGATTGTTAATAATAAATAATTTTATTTTAGATTAGATTTTATTTCTATAGTACTCAGACACTTAACGTTTACATAAAAGTTACATAAACAACACTTGATACGACACTGATGACATTTAAAATGCTTAAATCCATAAAGAGGGGGCATAAAAGCACATTATTTGTTAGTGGTTAATAACTGGATTGAGGCCATGTATCTCTGTGATGTTTATAGATAATTAATTAATGCAGTATATAAAATGTAATAATGTGTGCAACAGTAAACTGTGAATATACTTATGATAGAATTCATAAACTAATTGTTTCATTGAGCACAAACTGAAGATAAAACAGTAATAAAATCATTTTAGACAGTCCTAACATACATCCTAACATGTTTTTGTTGTTCATGTCTAAAACCTGAATGTTTTTCCTTCCTGTCAGATTTCATTAGATGAACCTGGAGAGATGAGTTGCAGTGATTTGGCTATGCCTCTGCTCACATCAGAGTCTGTGGACGACATATTCGATTCATATTTAAGGAAGATAACAAACGAGTAAGTCACAGTTTAACAGTCATCAGTGAAGCGGTTAAACACTGGTCTCTCTCTCTCTGACTGCATATATCAACACAGCTCCTCACACTAGACTCACTGGTGCTAACTTAACTTATCTTGTCTTATCTTATCTTGTCTTTGTTTGCTTGAATTGTTCTTCCAGGCAATGGGACTTGCTAGGAATTGGAGTAATACACGATGACATGGCTGAACTGTTGTCCGCCACCTGTCATGATCTTGCAGAGATGGTCTACAGCCAGGTCATGTATGTTGTGATACCACAGATATACAACAGGACATTGGATGAGCTTTACAATGAGATAACCAGCAACCCTGCAAACACTTCTGTCACAATGTAAGGCAAAACTTCCACTACCCATGATATTCACTTACATTGTCTTCTCAAACATTACTATTGTGGTTATATAGCATAATATTTATGTGTGTGTTTGTGTTGGGGCACTGATCAATATTACCTTCCTACTGCTTAAATGTCACTGCCTGGAGCTGATCAGTTGACTAAACTATGACTGTTTTTCTTTGTAAAGGAGCCACATTGAATCTGCAAACAGGAGGCTAATCAATCAGATGGTGACAGTGGAGGATATCCAGGCCTGTCTTGGAAAGAAAATTTCTCATTATTTTGAGACAGTCCTGCATGAGACACCTGATGACTGTGAACAACTGCTGCAGCTGATTGCAGAGAAAGTGGCCTACATGGTCAACGACATGTTGGCTTTATTAAGGCGCTCAACCTCTTCCGAACTATCAGAGGAGCCTCCAACCAACATCATGGTTTGTGTTGTTGGCAGCTTACTGAGCAGATTTTCAAAGATGTTCCACCTTAAGCCCCCTCATGAAACATTCCTGGACAGCCGTTCACGGCAAACCATCCATCCATCTATTATCTACCGCTTATCCTCATAGGGTCGCGGGGGGGGGCTGGAGCCTATCCCAGCTGTCTTAGGGCGGAAGGCAGGGTACACCCTGGACAAGTCGCCACCTCATCGCAGGGCACATAGAAACAGACAACCATTCACACTCACATTCACACCTACGGTCAATTTAAATTAGCTAATTAACCTAATCCCCATGCATGTTTTTGGATGGTGGGAGGAAGCCGGAGTACCAGAGAGAACCCACGCAGACACGGGGAGAACATGCAAACTCCACACAGAAAGGCGCCGGGCCCGGGATTTGAACCTGGTACCTTCTTGCGAGGCGACAGTGCTAACCACTACACCACCTTGCCGCCCCCGTTCACGGCAAACCTCCACTCAAAAACAACACTGTGGTGAAGGAGCTCAACTTAAAGGAACCAGAGTGTGGAACAACGGTTGAGGATTTCCACCCAGAGGAGACGACAGTGGAGGATTTCCACCCAGAGGAGACAAAGGTTGAGGATTTTGAAATTGCGAACATGTTACTTTATGTCAGATTGTTGTGTCTTATGCAGAGAACTGCGTTCAGTACACTTCAAAAGTGCCATTTTGAATTGCAAAATGTGTGTAAAGCAGAATATGTTTCCAAGTTTTGGAGATTTGAGATGAGGTTTTGCTCCCTGTGTGTCAGGTTAAATATTTGTGCTATCCATGTCATTTTAGTGTGTTAGCAACTAGAAAAAAACTTTAACAATAGTTGATGGTTAATTAAAATGATTGAATAGTTATGTTACTGCTGACAAACACCAAAATGATAATTAATGTTTACAAATTATTAGTAATGCCATAATGCACACATTATAACATTATATATACTTAATGTATGCATTAAAATAATTTTAATAAATTAAAATAATATTTGTTAAAGAAATTGTTTGCAGAACATAAAAGCATTAATAGCATTAGCCTATATATATATATATATATATATATATATATATATATATATATATATATATATATAACTCTCACTAACTGGACTGCAATACATCAAGAAAGATTATTTCAATGACTATTATAAAATTTAACTGATGATTATAATGCCCATATATGACAGCATATAAAAACAATATTTAGATTGTTAATAATAAATAATTTTATTTTAGATTCGATTTTATTTCTATAGTACTCAGACACTTAACGTTTACATAAAAGTTACATAAACAACACTTGATACGACACTGATGACACTTAAAATGCTTAAATCCATAAAGAGGGGGCATAAAAGCACATTATTTGTTAGTGGTTAATAACTGGTTTGATTCCATGTATCTCTGTGATGTTTATAGATAATTAATTAATGCAGTATATAAAATGTAATAATGTGTGCAACAGTAAACTGTGAATATACTTATGATAGAATTCATAAACTAATTGTTTCACTGAACACAAACTAAAGATAAAACAGTAATCAAATCATTTTAGACAGTCCTAACATACATCCTAACATGTTTTTGTTGTTCATGTTTAAAACCTGAATGTTTTCTCTGCCTGTCAGATTTCATTAGATGAACCAACCAACGGTTGAGGATTTCCATCCAGAGGAGACGATAGTTGAGGATATCCACTCAAAGGAACCAGACAACCAGACCACAGAGGTTGAGGAGGTTGGACCCTCAGAGCTGCAGCCTTCCAGTGTTGAAGGCAAGGTGAACGAGGAGGTGGTTGTCAGAGAATCAAAGGGGCAGTTTGCAAGAAAATTCAGCAGCTTTCTGGGAAGATGTCTCTAAATAAGAAGAAACACACAAGTGACCCCCAGTGACCACAAAAGTGACAACAACAGTGAAGTCGACCACCCGAGGAATGAATCCAGATGGAGTCCAGCCATCATCAGGATGTTCTCTGCCATGGCCAAGACCCTGAGGAAGCCCTTCACCTCATGTTTCTGCAGAGAACCACAGGAGGACTAGCTTCCCAAGTACCCAACCCTTCCTTCCTTTCTTTCTTTCTTTCTTTCTTTCCCTCCCGTCATCTTGACAAAGAATCTGTGGTGATTCTTTGTAAAGATGAATGCACACTCTTAAAAAAGATGTTTTAGTGTCGTGATGTACTAAAACCATCCTTTTTAAAAGTGCAGGCAGCAGGGTGGTGAGGATTTGGTGTGATGCTGTGTCCTCTCTGTGTGGAGTTTGTGTGTTCTCCCTGTGCTAACGTGGTGCTCCGGTTTCTTCCCACATTCCAAAAACATGCTTGACTGGAAACCTAAACCTAAACATCAATTGATTTTGACCATTAATAAAATACCAATAATAAATACCAATAAAATTTGTCATCACTTCATATCAATAAGAGTTGAATAAGAGTAAGAGTCAGATCACTTCCTCTGGAGAGGTTTAAAGTAAAGATAAAAGCAAGTTTTAATGTTATGAGTGGTGAGGATGTCCTCACAGTGCAGAAATGTCCTCATGCACCCACAGTGATGTCATAGTGAACTGACACACTCTGCACTGCATCTCTAACAAGATTTCCAAGGAGTGTTAATGTTAATTTTATTTATAAGGTAAATAATGTCATTTCAACTTTCACATCATAAAAACTGGTAGCTTTCAAAGAAGGGATAGTTGACACTCTTTATTCTATTTAATTGATTAAAATCTTAATGAGGACAGCCAAATGTAAGTTGCACATTGTTAAAACTCAGACTGAAACTAGTACATGACCGAAACACACAAAGGTTTCAAAAATAAAAGATTTATTTTAGCAAATAAAAACACCTCGACAATGAGTATGAAAGTAACAAATCAAAGCACTTCACAAAGAAGGAAAGAATATGATTAACTAAGCTGAAACAGAACTCTCTCTCTTTCTGAGGTTGACCTGACTATTAAATGAACAAAGAATTCAGAGGAAAATGGTGAATAACTCAACTAAAGGTGATAAACTAAAGGTGCTCACAAAAGGTAAGGGCAAAAAAATAACCAACGGAGCAAACTAAAGCTGACTACACTGACCACAAACAAACGGGTAAGCAGAGTGCAGTGCTTACAAAGTAAACGCTCACAGAAAACTCAGTAACAGACACACTTGACTTGATTTAGATATATGTACACTGACATGGAATGACCAGCTGACTTGGCACATGGAAGAAGACGAACTGGCACAGAACAGGGGAAGACGAGGACTATTTATACGCAAAGTTAGGGGACACAGCTGGAAACAATCAGGGGCAGGGCAGACAATTACCTGGAGGACAGGAAGTGAAGTGGCTGCAAACAAGAGGAGACAAATGGAGCTAAGCGAAAGTTCAGACAGGAAGACTACCTCTCTAAGCTCACATTCAAGCCTCTTCCCAGTTCTCCCACTATCCTCTCACTCCGCCCTCGTCACTGAAGCATTCAATCACAATCTACTACCCTCCTTTCTCTTCCACCAATCAGCCATTAGCTGTCAAATTTAAAAGCGTTCTCTCTCTCCACTGTCTTCTTGCTGTCATTCAGCTGAAACTGGTGTTCTGCTCATACCTGCATGACATACGCTTTTCCTCTTTTCTGCTGCATCCTGCTCCTCCTCACCTGCCCGACCACGTGGATCGTGACTCGGATGATCCTCTCGAGGGTTTTAATCCAAGCAGCGAGTTCATTCTGGAGGAAGCATAGTCTCCCTCACCCCAGCGCAGGAGCACTGGCCTCGCCTCATCTCAGTTCAGTCTCTGCTACAATATCTTTTGAGAGTTTCTTCACAGCCCCTGGGCTCCAGCCGTCTCAGCTTCATGAGATGGCAAGCCTCAGCGATTCCAGCGGTTCTGTGCGGCTCTCCAGTCACTGTCTCCCGGCCACTACTGCTTCTGCTTCCGGTTCTGCTGCTGTTGCTGCCGCTGCTGTGGCGTAGCAGCAGCAGCGGCGTCTACCACCCGGCTCTCCACCCTCCTCTTCTTCTTCTTCTTGTGGCGTTTTATTGGCGGTTGGCAAACAACGTATTGGTGCATTACCGCCACCAACTGGTAAGGAGTGTGAATCAGGATGACTACTAATACCCCTTCAAAAAAAAAATAAAAAAAATAAAAAAATAAAATCATATTCTATCAAGCAGCCTCGTTGCTTTAAGGAACTGGAATATAAATGTGTAACTCTTGTGCCCTGAGCTCTGTTGTAGAATGACTCTGATATCCAGTGGTATTTTAATGTTCCTGAGATGTATAATTAAACTTTGCCTTTCTCTCTCATACTTCTGACACTTAAGTATTATGTGCCCTATTGTCTCTTCTTGGTCACAGTAGTCACAATTCCCTGTCTGATGTTTTCTAATTATGAATAATGTACTGTTCACTGCAGTATGTCCAAACCTGAGCCTTGATATTATTGTTTCTTCTCTTCTGTTCCTTCCTGCTTTTCTCATTTCTCCCACTTTCCTTTGTATTCTGTAAAACCATCGTCCCGTCCTTTCTTCCTCCCATTGTTTTTGCCATCTTTCCCTCAGTCTTTGTTTGATGATGCTCTTAGTTTCAGATTTACTGACATTAACTGTCAAATCGATGGATGTCTTTCCTGCTGCCTCCTTTGCTGCCTTATCCGCCATCTCATTTCCTCTGAGCCCAATGTGTGCTGGTACCCACACAAACATCACTGTCAGCCCCATCATCTGAATTCTGTATAGGGTTTGCTGCACTTCACTCAGTGTGTCTGGTCTGCTGTGTGACTGGCTGTCCTGTAAAGTGATTAATGCTGAGCTGGAATCAGAGCATATCACTGTTCTTAGTGGTCTTGTCTCTTCAACCCACTGTACTGCCAACAGTATTGCGATCATTTCTCCAGTATAAACTGACACTTCTCCACTGATCCGCCTCCCCACTGTGACATTAAACTCTGGGACAATAAAAGCTGCTCCTGCCTTATCTGAGCTCTTTGAGGCATCTGTATAAATCTGGACGTAGCTGGAAAAGTCCTCAATATATGTCTGTACTACCTGCGGGTTATAAATGAGTCCTCTATTCTTGTTTTTCTTTTCTAATAATGTGAGATCAACTGTGGCATTTGGAAGTATCCAGGGTGGTATAACTGGTAATGGTACTGTAGGACTGATGTTTAGTTGCGCTATTCCCAGTTCTGTTGCTTTCTGTGTGCTCAACCAGCCAAAGCTTTTGTTGTCCCTTTTCTCCTTTTCCCAACATGGTGTTAAAGTGAGGTGTGTTGGATGCTCTTGACTGTGCCCCTGCAAATTAACCCAAAAAACTGTTGAAAGTTGTAGCCTCCTCATATCTAATGGCATCTCCCCCATCTCCACCTGTAGTGCTGCTGTTGGAGTTGTTTTCAGTGCTCCTGTGCATATCCTCAGTGCCTGATATTGAATGTTGTCCAGTCTTTTCAGAGATGTGCCTGCTGCAGATCCATACACCACACTCCCATAGTCCATCACTGATCTGATCAGCCCACAGTATATGGCTTTTAGTGCACTTCTGTCTGCCCCCCATTCACTCCCCACCAAACACCTCATCACATTCAATACTTTCTTACATTTATCCTCCACCTTCTGAATATGTACAGCCCATGTGATTCTTCCATCAAACCAAATCCCCAAGTATTTATAGTGTTTCACTCTCTCCAGTTCCTGATTATACAGTTTTAATTTCATCGTGCTGCTAATTCTTTTCCTTGTGAAAAACATTGTCTTTGTCTTATCGACTGAGAATTTAAAACCCCACTTATATGACCACTCCTCTATTTTAGTGATAGCACCCTGAACTTTCTCCATAATGAATTCCAGATTACTTCCCCTCTTCCAGATTGCCCCATCATCAGCAAACAGTGACACCCCCATCTCATTTTCTATACCTGTAAATACATCATTTATCATAAGGCTGAACAATAATGGACTGATTATGCTCCCTTGCGGTGTTCCATTTTCTATGGCAAATTTCCCAGAGTAATTCTTCCCTACTCTCACCTGAATGAATCTGCCTGTTAAAAAATCTCTAATCCATCTATACATTTGACCATTAATACCTATTTTTCTGAGTTTGATTAATAGTCCCTCCCCCCACATCATATCATAGGCCTTCTCTACATCAAAAACACAGCTACCACACTTTCTCAGTTTACCTGTGCTTTTCTGACCTCATGCTCTAGACAAACAGCAGGATCCATGGTGTTTCTCCCTCTCCTAAAGCCACTCTGATATTTAGATATATAGCCTTTACTCTCTGTATAATATGTTAACCTGTCATTTATCATTTTCTCCATTATTTTACAGATATTAGATGATAATGCAATTGGCCGATAATTCCCTGGGTTTGTACTGTCTTTTCCTGGTTTGCGTATTGGGACTACAATGACTTCCTTCCAGCTCTGTGGTAATTCTCCCTCTTCCCAAACTTTGTTATATAATTCTAATAAAATGTCCTTGGCTGATTCACTGAGATGTTTTAACATTATGTAGCAAATCTGGTCCTTTCCTGGTGCTGTCGTTTTAGTTTTCTTTAGTGCACGGTTCAGTTCTGCCTTTGTAAATGGTTGGTTTAGTGGGTCATCTGTGTCCTCATCATCCTGTAACAGCTCTATATTCTCTGCTCTTGTGGTTACACGCCCTTCTTTCCCTTTTTCACTGATGTTTGCTGAACTGTGAATTTTAACAAAAGTCTTTGCCAGCATCTCAGCTTTTTCTTCGTCCTTCACTGCTGTTACCTCACCCTCTACCAACACTGGATATCCCCAGTCTCCTTTAATCCAGTTCATTCTTTTTATCATTCTCCACACTTTGCCTATTTCTGTCTCCCTTCCGACAGAGTTACAGAATGTCCTTCAATATTCCCTCTTTGCATTTTTTATAACCCTCCTAACTTTTGCTTGTGCTCTCTGATAATCAATAAGGTTCTGACCACTGAGGTTCTGTCTCAAGACTTTGAATGCTTTATTTCTTGCCCTAATCACTCCATCACACCCCTTTGTCCACCATGGAACAGTCTTCTTTTTGTTCCTACCTCCCCTCTTCTGAATGGCCTCCTTTGCTGCCTCTAGAAGTGCCTTAGACAGAGCAAGGTTAAAATTATTAACATCATCATTTATATTGATTTTCTTCATTTCTCTGTCACATATGATCCCAAATTTCTTCCAGTCAGCACTGCTAAAAGCCCACCTCTGCTCTCCCTAGAATCATACTCCTCTACCGTTACTCCTAGTGCTGTGATGATGGGATAGTGATCACTGCCCACAGTTGTCTCTCTGTTTACCCCCCATGAACAAATACCTGCCATTGAGTGTGAGACCAGTGTCAGATCTATTGCAGATTCTGTCCCCATTCTGATATTAACTCTAGTTCCACTCCCATCATTCAAACACACTAGGTTTTTACTCTCAATTATCTCTTCTATTACCACACCATTGTTATCAGTCCCACTGCCCCACAGTGTACTGTGAGCATTAAAGTCCCCACACCATACTACTTTCCCTTGTATTTGTGCTGTCAATTCATTCATTGTATCAGTTGTCAATCTACTGCATGGATTGTAAAAGTTAACAATTCTAACGTTTCCTTCTTTTGTCCAGACTTCGATTATTACATATTCCAGCTCTGATCCTTTTCCCATCACTCTGTACTGTATCCCTTGTTTGACAAATGTTGCACACCCTCCTCCACTGCCCTCCCCTCTATCTCTGCGGACGCTATCATAGCCTTTTATTACAAAGTCTAGTGATGGTTTGAGCCAGGTTTCTTGAATACATATGATATCTGGTTTCTTTTTTTTTCCCCTTAATGAATCCTTTAAATTCTTGACCATTTGCTATCAGGCTTCTAGCGTTCCACTGTAAAATAATCAGGGTCCTTTTTCACCTGAGCTCCCCACTCTCCCATCTGCCTCATTTTTTATCCCCAAAAACTTCTCTGGTCCCCTCACAATTATCTTGATCTTTTACGTTTTGTGTTTGACTTGATCAGTACAGTTAATAACGTAGGCCATGAAGAGAATCAGTTTATCTACTGCCAATGCTGTGTTAGCTTCCTCCGTTTGCTCTTCCTCCGCTCTTTGGACCTGATTAATTTTTCCTGTTACATTCTTTCCCCTTTGACCATCTACCCTCTTCACTGCCTCTGCATAACTGATGTTGTTTGTTGCTTTCACCTGCTCTATTTCCACTGCCCTCTTCCTGACCTCACACTGACTGTATGTCACCCTGTGTTGTCCACCACAGTTACAGCATTTCTCCTGACCCTCAGTTTTGCACTCCTCTATCCTGTGCTCCCCTCCACATTTGGGACACCTCTGCTTGCCTCTGCAGGCTGCTGCTATATGCCCATACCTCTGACACTTATAACAGCGTAGTGGGGGAGGGATATAGGGCCTGACTGGAAAGCACATATATCCTATTTTAACTGTTTCTGGGAGTACAGTGTCCTGAAACTCCAGCAGAACAGACAGACTATCCACCCTTTCTCCATTAACTCCATTACCTTCCTCCTCATCGTCTACCTGAGTCGCCATCCTGATCCAGTCACAAACCAGTTTATGCCAGTTCCGAGGGTCGAGCCTTTAGAACGACGATCTTTTGTATCGTTGATTGTTTGTTTGTTTGTTTGTTTGTTTGTTTGTTCACCTCTCTCTTGCGGCCAGGGACCTGCAGATCGGTCAGAAGCTGAGCTAGGACACCGTCGTACCGGGCCTATCGGCCGTCGGCCGATATCCCACACACAACTCCCCACTCAATCCACACGCACCTAACACACAATCCAATCAAAAAACCAAAATTCTCGCTATTAGATCCGTTTTCTGTCTCTTAGTGTCCGCTGGTTTAAACTTACGCTCCCGCCAACCGACACTTCCGACTTCCGCCCGCGACCGATCTGTCAGTTTGCGCATGTGCAGTAGGGTTCCTCCACCCTCCTCCTCCACCGGCCACGTTAATCAGAGATCCCTCTAGTGGGGAATTCCTAGTTGCATCTGGGATCTTCAGAGATGTTGTGTTTCTTGCACACTGAAATACTTTATGACCACTTAAATCGGTCCTTAACTTCATTGTTTCACTTAGCTACAGCACATCGTAGCTCGTGGTCCCGCTCACTGTCCAGCACACGGCACACCAAACAGAATGTCAAAATAAAAGAGGCATTTTCAAAATAAAGTTGACAGCCCTCTTAAGTACTGCAAACACATAAAGGCACTGAAACATATACAAAATGACAATAATATTCAACAGAGATAAATTATGATTATTAGCTGCACCGACAGAAGGGCTGGCTTGATCCGTATTTGACACTTATCGGTGATTTAAATCTCATGTACAGAAGGAACTTATTTTATCAATACTACAAGGCGTTCACCAGCAAAGCAGTGTTCTACAATGAACAGTCAAACACTTGACTAACTGTGCAATCCTGGACTCTGAAATTCCACTCATGATCAGTGGTGGGTCTCAGGCAGTCACATGTACACATGCAGGAATGTGGGCCTGCACGAGTCCCAGTGTCCACATCTGCCTTTCCTGCTGCTCCATGATTTCCTCTGACAACTCCTGCTGCATTAGACAGCCGCAGCAGAAGCGCATGAAAGGATACGCACCAAATCTGCGCGCCACCACAGTTGATCCTCGCCCGCCTGGTCCATCCTCAGCAAGCGGACCGGCGCGGCTCTCACACATCATGAAAGGACATCCGTTCCTCCAATAAACGTCCAAGCTCTGGCTGCAGAATTTTCTAACCATCAAGGCTCGGTGCTTACTAATCATCTGCTCACTGATCTGTCTCAGGGTTCTGCGTGGGGGTCATTTCATCCATTATTACCTCATTAATTCTTATGTCCAAAAATCTGCAGGCAGCTCTCAAAAATACAGAACATGTTTCCCCATTCTTAAGGAAGAACTGAACAAGGGTTACATAGTCAGCCCGTTTGATTCCCCTCTTCTTTCCGAGTTGTGTAACAAGCTGATTAAATTAGCCAGTCAAGGGGCGCGGCAATCAAAGGTGACATAATCGATGCTTTAAAAAAAAAAAAAAAAATTTACATCCACCCCTCTCAGTGGCATCTTTTCGGCGTCAAGTGGGAGTCAGTGCTGGACTAGTCCATGTCTTTTAACATGGTGGCAGAAGCCCTCTGCTGGATCCTCCTAAATAACATCAGACTTCATCGACACTCAACTTGTGGATGATTTTCTACTATTGGTTCCCTGCATAATAAATCAGGCTCCTCACTTGCAAATTAAAGCACCTGTTCAGTTACGTCCATCACAAAGCAGCAAATGCATCCTGCTGGGGCACTTAAATTTTGCATGCGCATAATCTCTCAAGGGCTCTGGTTCATTTTCAGGCCGCTATGATTACATCATTCACTGCTCCGATTCCAGCAGTTTTCCCAGGGTTTTGGGGGGATTCTCTTCAAGGCCAGTGTTTCACTGAGCACTGGCCTCCAGAGTTTTTAGAGTTTTATTCTTCCTCCGCAATTCACAAGATTTTCCTACACAGCAGCATGCTACATCTGGGTTCATCTCTGGCTACATAAAAGAATCGCTGTGCTCTGCGATTTAAAGCCCATGCCAATTAAAACACTTGCGCCTTCGTCACCTACTGTGTCGATGTTCTTCATTTAAGCCCCGGTATATTCAGGGCCTCTTGCCGGTATCAGTTTAACGTTTGATCTTTGATCCCTCTTTTTCCTAGCCTGTTCGCTAACCACCGGTTAAGTTGTTACTGAAGGGAATCGCTACAAGCTCTCCTCACCGCTCGACAACAGGCACCTCATCACTCTTTACATTCTGCATAGGACAATACATGTTCTTCTCGGGGCTAGTGTCGTCAGCTCATCGTTGATACTCTCCTCATAAGCGCTTTTCTATTAAGCTTGCAATGGGTTTGAGGTTTAGGGAATTCACTTGCTCTTCAATACATTTAATCTAGCTAAAGATATTTGTTTTTCGATCTGACCTCCATTCTCTCATTATCGTGTGCTCCTGAAGCACTCCTAAGGTAAGGTAGCTCATAACGCCATCATTGCTTGCACCAGCTTGCACCAGCACTAACTGGTTCATGCAGCATTTTAGGATGGTTCTATGTTTCCCTCCTCATTAGCTTTCAGGTCACTCCTTCAGTAAAGGAGCAGCCACTTCAGCTGCCATACAAGGCATCTCATGTGCTTCACCTCAGCATATAGGGCATGGTCATCTACCACTTATTCTTCCTACATTCATCCAGACTCTAACTCCATACTGGCTGCTCAAGCGATCTCTGAAGCCTTAACCTTGATAAAACATGCATATCTCTGGTGGTGGTGTCTCCATTTTGTGGTTGCCTCTCAAACTCTGTGAATTCAGGGCTAGCATTATGTCTCTATCCTCTCTCTCCTCAGCATAGCATTGCTGTTTCTACTGCATATTGTTGCAGTCTGTTCCCTCTCCACAGCATAGCATTGCTGTGTCGACTGCATGACGTTGCCGTCTATCTGTCTCTGCTCCGCTCAGCAGTGCGGTTCCTCTGCATATCGTTGCAGTCTATGCTCCTCTCCACCGCTCCAACATCACGATTTCCTCTTCATAACTTTGCCAGCGTATTCTCTCCATTTGCTGCGCAGTGTTTTAGTAAGCATGCATAACTCCGGTGGTGGTATCTGCATTTTGTGGCTGCTTTCCCCAGCTGTTCCTATGGCTTCACTGCCTCCTCTATTCTCACTCTCCTCCGTGTTGTTTGTGGTTTTCACTGCTTTGCATTGCAGGCTCTATTCTTTCTCTACACAGCATAGCATTGCTACTTCTACCGCCTATCGCTGCTGTCTGTCTCCTCTCCTCAGCATAGCATTGCTGCTTCTACTGCATATCGTTGCAGTCTGTTCCCTCTCCACAGCATAGCATTGCTGCTTCTCATGCATATCGTTGCAGTCTGTCTCCTCTCCTCAGCATAGCATTGCTGCTTCTATTGCATATCGTTGCAGTCTGTCTCCCTCTCCACAGCATAGCATTGCTGCTTCTCATGCATATCGTTGCAGTGTTTCCTCTCCACAGCAGAGCAGTTCTGCTTCTACTGCATATCATTGCAGTCTGTTCCCTCTCCACAGCATAGCATTGCTGTTCCTACTGCTACGTTGCAGTATCATCTGTCTCTGCTCCAAGCAGTTTTGTGGTTCCGCCGAATATCATTGCATTCTACTCTCCATCTCCACTGCCTCAAACTTACGATTTCCTCTTCATAACCTTGCCAGTCTATCCTCTCCATTTGCTGTGCAGTGTTTTAACCTTGTCTGTTGTGTTTTGTTTTATAGATTGATTCTGTCCAAATCAGGTAAGGTATGCCTTTTACTTTATTTTGGGGGAGATCATCTCTTCAGATGTCAGCATCTCTTCTCTAGAACAGTCACGATGCTGATCTACTCCCTGGCATCTGAGCCAAAAATTTTATTGTGTGCAGAAC
>JAQQSB010000944.1:0-51393 GCA_029721515.1 Synanceia verrucosa
TGGTGTCTGGCGACAAAAGTGGTGAAAAAGCCATTTTTCAGCACGTGAAAAATTTGAAAAAATCGTCATACCGCGGTATGCCGAAAAAGTCAAAAATTTTTATTTCACAAAAAGTGCTGAAATTGCCTTCCTACAGCATGTTGATTGAATTCATGGTGGTGTCTGGCGACAAAAGTGATGAAAAAGCTATTTTTCAGTAGGTAAAAAATTAGAAAAAAATAGTCATATCGCGGTATGCCGAAAAAGTCAAAAAATTTTATTTCAAAAAAAGTGCTGGAAATGCCTTCCTACAGCATGTTGAGTGAATTCATGGTGGTGTCTGGCGACAAAAGTGGTGAAAAAGCCATTTTTCAGCACGTGAAAAATTTGAAAAAATCGTCATACCGCGGTATGCCGAAAAAGTCAAAAAATGTCAAAAAATTTTATTTCACAAAAAGTGCTGAATTTGCCTTCCTACAGCATGTTGATTGAATTCATGGTGGTGTCTGGCGACAAAAGTGATGAAAAAGCTATTTTTCAGTAGGTAAAAAATTAGAAAAAAATAGTCATATCGCGGTATGCCGAAAAAGTCAAAAAATTTTATTTCAAAAAAAGTGCTGGAAATGCCTTCCTACAGCATGTTGATTGAATTCATGGTGGTGTCTGGCGACAAAAGTGATGAAAAAGCTATTTTTCAGTAGGTAAAAAATTAGAAAAAAATAGTCATATCGCGGTATGCCGAAAAAGTCAAAAAATTTTATTTCATAAAAAGTGCTGAAAATGCCTTTCTACAGCATGTTCAGTGAATTCATGGTGGTGTCTGGCGACAAAAGTGGGGAAAAGCATTTTTTCAGCATGTGAAAATTTTGAAAAAAATCGCCATACCGCGGTATGCTGAAAAAGTCAAAAAGTGTGAAAAAATTTTCACGTCAAAAAAGTGCTGGAAATGCCTTCCTACAGCATGTTGAGTGAATTCATGGTGGTGTCTGGCGACAAAAATGGGGAAAAAGTCATTTTTCAGCATGTGAAAATTTTGAAAAAATTGTCATACCACGGTGTGCCGAAAAAGTCACAAAATGTCAAAAAATTTTATTTCAAAAAAAGTGTTGAATTTTCCTTTCTACAGCATGTTGAGTGAATTCATGGTGGTGTCTGGCGACAAAGGTGGTGAAAAAGCCATTTTTCAGCATGTGAAATTTTTTTTCAAAATCGCCATACTGCGGTATGCTGAAAAAGTAAAAAAAAATGTCAAAATATTTTGTGTCATAAAAAGTGCTGAAAATGCCGTCCTACAGCATGTTGAGTGAATTCAGGGTGGTGCCTGGCGACAAATGTGGTGAACAAGAAATTTTTCAGCATGTGAAAAATTTGAAAAAATCGTCATACCGCAGTATGCTGAAAAAGTAAAAAATGTCAAAATATTTTATGTCATAAAAGTGCTGAATTTGCCTTCCTACAGCATGTTGAGTGAATTCATGGTGGTGTCTGGAGACAAAAGTAATGAAAAAGCCATTTTTCAGCATATGAAAAATTTGAAAAAATCGTCATACCGCGGTATGCCGAAAAAGAAAAAATTTCAAAATATTTTATGTCATAAAAGTGCTGAAAAGCCTTCCTACAGCATGTTGAGTGAATTCATGGTGGTGTCTGGTGACAAAAGTAATGAAAAAGCCATTTTTCAGCATGTGAAAAATTTGAAAAAAATCGCCATACCGCGGTATGCTGAGAAAGTAAAAAAAAATGTCAAAATATTTTATGTCATAAAAAGTGCTGAAATTGCCTTTCTACAGCATGTTGATTGAATTCATGGTGGTGTCTGGCGACAAAAGTGGGGAAAAAGCCATTTTTCAGCATTTGAAAATTTTGAAACAATGGTCGTTCCGCGGTATGCCGAAAAAGTCAAAAAATGTCAAAAAATTTTATTTCATAAAAAGTGCTGAATTTGCCTTCCTACAGCATGTTGAGTGAATTCATGGTGGTGTCTGGTGACAAAAGTGGGGAAAAAGCCATTTTTCAGCATGTGAAAATTTTGAAACAAATCACCATACTGCGGTATGCTGAAAAAGTCGAAAAGTGTGAAAAAATTTTCACGTCAAAAAAGTGCTGGAAATGCCTTCCTACAGCATGTTGAGTGAATTCATGGTGATGTCTGGCGACAAAAGTGGTGAAAAACCTATTTTTCAGCACGTGAAAAATTTGAAAAAATCGTCATACCGCGGTATGCCGAAAAAGTCAAAAAATGTCAAAAAATTTTATTTCACAAAAAGTGCTGAATTTGCCTTCCTACAGCATGTTGATTGAATTCATGGTGGTGTCTGGCGACAAAAGTGATGAAAAAGCTATTTTTCAGTAGGTAAAAAATTAGAAAAAAATAGTCATATCGCGGTATGCCGAAAAAGTCAAAAAATGTCAAAAATTTTATTTCAAAAAGTGCTGGAAATGCCTTCCTACAGCATGTTGATTGAATTCATGGTGGTGTCTGGTGACAAAAGTGATGAAAAGCTATTTTTCAGTAGGTAAAAAATTAGAAAAAATAGTCATGCGCGGTATGCCGAAAAATTCAAAAATGTCAAAAATTTTATTTCATAAAAGTGCTGAAAATGCCTTCCTACAGCATGCTGAGTGAATTCATGGTGGTGTCTGGCGACAAAAGTGGTGAAAAATCTATTTTTCAGCATGTAAAAATTAGAAAAAAATCGCATATCGCGGTATGCCGAAAAAGTCAAAAAATTTTATTTCATAAAAAGTGCTGAAAATGCCTTTCTACAGCATGTTCAGTGAATTCATGGTGGTGTCTGGCGACAAAAGTGGTGAAAAAGCCATTTTTAAGGATGTCAAAAATTTGAAAAAATAGTCATACCGCGGTATGCCGAAAAAGTCAAAAAATGTCAAAAAATTTTATTTAATAAAAAGTGCTGAAAATGCCTTCCTACAGCATGTTGAGTGAATTCATGGTGGTGTCTAGCGACAAAAGTGGGGGAAAAGCATTTTTTCAGCATGTGAAAATTTTGAAAAAAATCGCCATACCGCGGTATGCTGAAAAAGTCAAAAAGTGTGAAAAAATTTTCACGTCAAAAAAGTGCTGAAAATGCCTTCCTACAGCATGTTGAGTGAATTCATGGTGGTGTCTAGCGACAAAAATGGGGAAAAAGCCATTTTTCAGCATGTGAAAATTTTGAAAAAATTGTCATACCGCGGTGTGCTGAAAAAGTAAAAAAAAATGTCAAAATATTTTGTGTCATAAAAAGTGCTGAAAATGCCGTCCTACAGCATGTTGAGTGAATTCAGGGTGGTGCCTGGCGACAAATGTGGTGAACAAGAAATTTTTCAGCATGTGAAAAATTTGAAAAAATCGCCATACCGCGGTATGCTGAGAAAGTAAAAAAAAATGTCAAAATATTTTATGTCATAAAAAGTGCTGAAATTGCCTTTCTACAGCATGTTGATTGAATTCATGGTGGTGTCTGGCGACAAAAGTGGGGAAAAAGCCATTTTTCAGCATTTGAAAATTTTGAAACAAATCGCTACACATCGGTATACTGAAAAAGTCAAAAAGTGTGTAAAATTTTCACGTCAAAAAGTGCTGTAAATGCCTTCCTACAGCATGCTGAGTGAATTCATGGTGGTGTCTGGCAACAAAAGTGGTGAAAAAGCCATTTTTCAGCACGTGAAAAATTTGAAACAATGGTCGTTCGCATGGTATGCCGAAAAAGTCAAAATGTCAAAAATTTTATTTCATAAAAAGTGCTGAATTTGCCTTACTACAGCATGTTGAGTGAATTCATGGTGGTGTCTGGTGACAAAGTGGGGAAAAAGCCATTTTTCAGCATGTGAAAATTTTGAAACAAATCACCATACTGCGGTATGCTGAAAAAGTCAAAAAGTGTGAAAAAATTTTCACGTCAAAAAAGTGCTGGAAATGCCTTCCTACAGCATGTTGAGTGAATTCATGGTGATGTCTGGCGACAAAAGTGGTGAAAAACCTATTTTTCAGCATGTGAAAAATTTGAAAAAATTGTCATACCGCAGTGTGCCGAAAAAGTCAAAAAATGTAAAAAAAATTTTGTTTCACAAAAAGTGCTGAATTTGCCTTTCTACAGCATGTTGAGTGGATTCATGGTGGTGTCTGGCGACAAAAGTGGTGAAAAAGCTATTTATCAGCATGTAAAAAAATCTGACAAAATCGTTATGCCGCGGTATGCCGAAAAAGTCAAAAAATGTCAAAAAATTTTATTTCATTAAAAGTGCTGAAAATGCCTTCTTACAGCATGTTGTGTGAATTCATGATGGTGTCTGGCGACAAAGTGGGGAAAAAGCCATTTTTCAGCATTTGAAAATTTTGAAACAAATCGCTACACCGCTCAAGGGTATGCTGAAAAAGTCAAAAAGTGTGAAAATATTTTCACGTCAAAAAGTCCTGGAAATGCCTTCCTACAGCATGTTGAGTGAATTCATGGTGGTGTCTGGCGACAAAAGTGGTGAAGAAGCTATTTTTCAGCATGTCAAAAATTTGGAAAAATCATCGTTCCCGTGGTATGCCGAAAAAAAGTCAAAATGTCGTTGAGTTGAGTAAATTCATGGTGGTGTCTGGCGATAAAAGTGATGAATAAGCCATTTTTCAGCAGGTAAATAATTTAAAAACGCCATACCGCGGTATGCTGAAAAAGTCAAAAATGTCAAAAATTTTATTTCTTAAAAGTGCTGAAATTGCCTTCCTACAGCATGTTGAGTGAATTCATGGTGGTGTCTGATGACAAAAGTGGCGAAAAAGCTATTTTTCAGGATGTCAAAATTTGAAAAAATAGTCATACCGCGGTATGCCGAAAAAGTCAAAAAATTTTATTTCATAAAATGTGCTGAAAATGTCTTCCTACAGCATGTTGAGTGAATTCATGGTGGTGTCTGGCGACGACAGTGGTGAAAAAGCTATTTTTCAGCATATGAAAATTTGAAAATTGTCATACCGCTGCGGTATGCCGAAAAAGTCAAAAAATTTCATTTCATAAAACATGCTGAAAATGCCTTCCTACAGCATGTTGAGTGAATTCATGGTGGTGTCTGGCGACAAAAGTGGTGAAAAAACTATTTTTCAGGATGTCAAAAATTTGAAAAAATCGCCATACAGAGGTATGCCGAAAAAGTCAAAATATGTCAAAAAATTTTGATTCATAAAAAGTGTTGAATTTGCCATCCTACAGCATGTTGAGTGAATTCATGGTGGTGTCTGGTGACAAAAGTAATGAAAAAGCCATTTTTCAGCATGTGAAAAATTTGAAAAAATCGTCATACCGCGGTATGCCGAAAAAGTCAAAAAACGTCAAAAATTTTTATTTCACAAAAAGTGCTGAAATTGCCTTCCTACAGCATGTTGAGTGAATTCATGGTGGTGTCTGATGACAAAAGTGGCGAAAAAGCTATTTTTCAGGATGTCAAAAATTTGAAAAAGTAGTCATACCGCGTTATGCCGAAAAAGTCAAAAATTTTTATTTCACAAAAAGTGCTGAAATTGCCTTCCTACAGCATGTTGAGTGAATTCATGGTGGTGTCTGGTGACAAAAGTGGCGAAAAAGCTATTTTTCAGGATGTCAAAAATTTGAAAAAGTGGTCATACCGCGTTATGCCGAAAAAGTCAAAAAATTTTATTTCACAAAAAGTGCTGAAAATGCCTTCCTACAGCATGTTGAGTGAATTCATGGTGGTGTCTGGCGACAAAAGTGGTGAAAAAGCCATTTTTCAGCACGTGAAAAATTTGAAAAAATCGTCATACCGCGGTATGCCGAAAAAGTCAAAAAATGTCATAAAATTTTATTTCACAAAAAGTGCTGAATTTGCCTTCCTACAGCATGTTGATTGAATTCATGGTGGTGTCTGGCGACAAAAGTGATGAAAAAGCTATTTTTCAGTAGGTAAAAAATTAGAAAAAAATAGTCATATCGCGGTATGCCGAAAAAGTCAAAAAATTTTATTTCAAAAAAAGTGCTGGAAATGCCTTCCTACAGCATGTTGAGTGAATTCATGGTGGTGTCTGGCGACAAAAGTGGTGAAAAAGCCATTTTTCAGCACGTGAAAAATTTGAAAAAATCGTCATACCGCGGTATGCCGAAAAAGTCAAAAAATGTCAAAAAATTTTATTTCACAAAAAGTGCTGAATTTGCCTTCCTACAGCATGTTGATTGAATTCATGGTGGTGTCTGGCGACAAAAGTGATGAAAAAGCTATTTTTCAGTAGGTAAAAAATTAGAAAAAAATAGTCATATCGCGGTATGCCGAAAAAGTCAAAAAATTTTATTTCAAAAAAAGTGCTGGAAATGCCTTCCTACAGCATGTTGATTGAATTCATGGTGGTGTCTGGCGACAAAAGTGATGAAAAAGCTATTTTTCAGTAGGTAAAAAATTAGAAAAAAATAGTCATATCGCGGTATGCCGAAAAAGTCAAAAAATTTTATTTCATAAAAAGTGCTGAAAATGCCTTTCTACAGCATGTTCAGTGAATTCATGGTGGTGTCTGGCGACAAAAGTGGGGAAAAGCATTTTTTCAGCATGTGAAAATTTTGAAAAAAATCGCCATACCGCGGTATGCTGAAAAAGTCAAAAAGTGTGAAAAAATTTTCACGTCAAAAAAGTGCTGGAAATGCCTTCCTACAGCATGTTGAGTGAATTCATGGTGGTGTCTGGCGACAAAAATGGGGAAAAAGTCATTTTTCAGCATGTGAAAATTTTGAAAAAATTGTCATACCACGGTGTGCCGAAAAAGTCACAAAATGTCAAAAAATTTTATTTCAAAAAAAGTGTTGAATTTTCCTTTCTACAGCATGTTGAGTGAATTCATGGTGGTGTCTGGCGACGACAGTGGTGAAAAAGCTATTTTTCAGCATATGAAAAACTTGAAAAAATTGTCATACCGCGGTATGCCGAAAAAGTAAAAAAATGTCAAAATATTTTGTGTCATAAAAGTGCTGGAAATGCCTTCCTACAGCATGTTGAGTGAATTCAGGGTGGTGCCTGGCGACAAATGTGGTGAACAAGAAATTTTTCAGCATGTGAAAAATTTGAAAAAATCGTCATACCGCAGTATGCTGAAAAAGTAAAAAAAAATGTCAAAATATTTTATGTCATAAAAAGTGCTGAATTTGCCTTTCTACAGCATGTTGAGTGAATTCATGGTGGTGTCTGGTGACAAAAGTAATGAAAAAGCCATTTTTCAGCATATGAAAAATTTGAAAAAATCGTCATACCGCGGTATGCCGAAAAAGAAAAAAAAATTTCAAAATATTTTATGTCATAAAAAGTGCTGAAAAAGCCTTCCTACAGCATGTTGAGTGAATTCATGGTGGTGTCTGGTGACAAAAGTAATGAAAAAGCCATTTTTCAGCATGTGAAAAATTTGAAAAAAATCGCCATACCGCGGTATGCTGAGAAAGTAAAAAAAAATGTCAAAATATTTTATGTCATAAAAAGTGCTGAAATTGCCTTTCTACAGCATGTTGATTGAATTCATGGTGGTGTCTGGCGACAAAAGTGGGGAAAAAGCCATTTTTCAGCATTTGAAAATTTTGAAACAATGGTCGTTCCGCGGTATGCCGAAAAAGTCAAAAAATGTCAAAAAATTTTATTTCATAAAAAGTGCTGAATTTGCCTTCCTACAGCATGTTGAGTGAATTCATGGTGGTGTCTGGTGACAAAAGTGGGGAAAAAGCCATTTTTCAGCATGTGAAAATTTTGAAACAAATCACCATACTGCGGTATGCTGAAAAAGTCAAAAAATTTTATTTCAAAAAAAGTGCTGGAAATGCCTTCCTACAGCATGTTGAGTGAATTCATGGTGATGTCTGGCGACAAAAGTGGTGAAAAACCTATTTTTCAGCACGTGAAAAATTTGAAAAAATTGTCATACCCCAGTGTGCCGAAAAAGTCAAAAAATGTCAAAAAATTTTATTTCACAAAAAGTGCTGAAATTGCCTTCCTACAGCATGTTGAGTGAATTCATGGTGGTGTCTGGCGACAAAAGTGGGGAAAAAGCCATTTTTCAGCATGTGAAAATTTTGAAAAAAATCGTCATACCGCGGTATGCTGAAAAACTCAAAAAGTGTGAAAATATTTTCACGTCAAAAAAGTCCTGGAAATGCCTTCCTACAGCATGTTGAGTGAATTCATGGTGATGTCTGGCGACAAAAGTGGTGAAAAAGCCATTTTCCAGCATGTGAAAAATATTTTTCAATTGTCATGCCGGTATGCTGACAAAGTTAAAAAATGTCAAAATTTTATTTCACAAAAGTGCTGGAATTGCCTTCCTACAGCATGTTGAGTGAATTCATGGTGGTGTCTGGCGACAAACGTGGTGAAAAAGCCATTTTTCAGCATGTGAAATTTTTTTTTAAAATCGCCATACCGCGGTATGCCGAAAAAGTCAAAAAATGACAAAAAATTTTATTTCATTAAAAGTGCTGAAAATGCCTTCCTACAGCATGTTGAGTGAATTCATGGTGGTGTCTGGCGACAAAAGTGGTGAAAAAGCTATTTATCAGCATGTAAAAATTATGAAAAAATATCGTCATGCCGCGGTATGCGAAAAAGTCAAAAATGTCAAAAAATTTTATTTCATTAAAAGTGCTGCAAATGCCTTCCTACAGCATGTTTAGTGAATTCATGGTGGTGTCTGGCGACAAAAGTGGTGAAAAAGCCATTTTTCAGCATGTGAAAATTTTGAAACAAATCACCATACCGCGGTATGCCGAAAAAGTCAAAAAATATCAAAAAATTTTATTTCATAAAAAGTGCTGGAAATGCCTTCCTACAGCATGTTGAGTGAATTCATGGTGGTGTCTGGCGACAAAGGTGGTGAAAAAGCCATTTTCCAGCATGTGAAAAATTTGAAAAAATTGTCATACCACGGTATGCCGAAAAAGTCAAAAAATGTCAAAAAATTTTATTTCATAAAAAGTGCTGAAAATGCCTTCCTACAGCATGTTAAGTGAATTCATGGTGGTGTCTGGTGACAAAAGTAATGAAAAAGCCATTTTTCAGCATGTGAAAAATTTGAAAAAATCGTCATACCGCGGTATGCCGAAAAAGTCAAAAAATGTCAAAAAATTTTATTCCAGAAAAAGTGCTGAAAAAGCCTTCCTACAGCATGTTGAGTGAATTCATGGTGGTGTCTGGCGGCAAAAGTGATGAAAAAGCCATTTTTCAGGATGTCAAAAATTTGAAAAAATAGTCATACCGCGGTATGCCGAAAAAGTCAAAAAATGTCAAAAAATTTTATTCCAGAAAAAGTGCTGAAAAAGCCTTCCTACAGCATGTTGAGTGAATTCATGGTGGTGTCTGGCGGCAAAAGTGATGAAAAAGCCATTTTTCAACATGTGAAAAAATTGAAAAAATAGTCATACCGCGATATGCTGAAAAAGTCAAAAGTGTGAAAAAATTTTCACGTCAAATAAAGTGCTGAATTTGCCTTCCTACAGCATGTTGAGTGAATTCATGGTGGTGTCTGGCGACAAAGTGGTGAAAAAGCCATTTTTCAGCATGTGAAAATTTTGAAAAAATTGTCATACCCGCGGTGTGCCGAAAAGTAAAAATGTCAAAAATTTTATTTAAAAAGTGCTGAATTTGCCTTTCGACAGCATGTTGAGTGAATTCATGGTGGTGTCTGGCGACAAAAGTGGTGAAAAAGCCATTTTTCAGCATGTGAAATTTTTTTTAAAATCGCCATTCCGCGATATGCTGAAAAAGTCAAAAAGATGTCAAAATATTTTCATGTCATAAAAGTGCTGGAAATGCCTTCCTACAGCATGTTGAGTGAATTCATGGTGGTGTCTGGCGACAAAAGTGGTGAAAAAGCCATTTTTCAGCATGTGAAAAATTTGAAAATTGTCATACCGCGGTATGCTGAAAAAGTCAAAAATGTCAAAATATTTTATTTCATAAAAAGTGCTGAAAATGCCTTCCTACAGCATGTTGAGTGAATTCATGGTGGTGTCTGGCGACAAAAGTGGTGAAAAAGCCAATTTTCAGGATGTGAAAAATTTGAAAAAATCGCCATACAGAGGTATGCGAAAAAGTCAAAATATGTCAAAAATTTTATTTCATAAAAAGTGCTGAATTTGCCTTTCTACAGCATGTTGAGTGAATTCATGGTGGTGTCTGGTGACAAAAGTAATGAAAAAGCCATTTTTCAGCATGTGAAAATTTGAAAAAATCGTCATACTGCGGTATGCTGAAAAAGTCAAAAATGTCAAAAATTTTATTTCACAAAAAGTGCTGAAATTGCCTTCCTACAGCATGTTGAGTGAATTCATGGTGGTGTCTGATGACAAAAGTGGCGAAAAAGCTATTTTTCAGGATGTCAAAAATTTGAAAAAGTAGTCATACCGCGTTATGCCGAAAAAGTCAAAAAATTTTATTTCACAAAAAGTGCTGAAAATGCCTTCCTACAGCATGTTGAGTGAATTCATGGTGGTGTCTGGCGACAAAAGTGGGGAAAAAGCATCTTTTCAGCATGTGAAAATTTGGAAAAAAAACACCATACCGCGCGTTATGCTGAAAAAGTCAAAAAGTGTAAAAAAATTTTCACGTCAAAAAAGTGCTGGAAATGCCTTCCTACAGCATGTTGAGTGAATTCATGGTGGTGCCTGGCGACAAATGTGGTGAACAAGAAATTTTTCAGCATGTGAAAAATTTGAAAAAATCGTCATACCGCAGTATGCTGAAAAAGTAAAAAAAAATGTCAAAATATTTTATGTCATAAAAAGTGCTGAATTTGCCTTTCTACAGCATGTTGAGTGAATTCATGATGGTGTCTGGTGACAAAAGTAATGAAAAAGCCATTTTTCAGCATGTGAAAAATTTGAAAAAATCGTCATACCGCGGTATGCCGAAAAAGTAAAAAAAAAAAGTCAAAATATTTTATGTCATAAAAAGTGCTGAAAAAGCCTTCCTACAGCATGTTGAGTGAATTCATGGTGGTGTCAGGCGACAAAAGTGGTGAAAAAGCCATTTTTCAGCATGTGAAAAATTTGAAAAAAATCACCATACACGGTATGCTGAGAAAGTAAAAAAAAAATTTCAAAATATTTTATGTCATAAAAAGTGCTGAAATTGCCTTTCTACAGCATGTTGAGTGAATTCATGGTGGTGTCTGGTGACAAAAGTGGCGAAAAAGCTATTTATCAGGATGTCAAAAATTTGAAAAAATTGTCATACCGCGGTGTGCCGAAAAAGTCAAAAAATGTCAAAAAATTTTATTTCATAAAAAGTGCTGAAAAAGCCTTCCTACAGCATGTTGAGTGAATTCATGGTGGTGCCTGGCGACAAAAGTGGTGAAAAAGCCATTTTTCAGCATGTGAAAATTTGGAAAAAATAGTCATACCGCTGGTATGCTGAAAAAGTCAAAAAGTGTCAAAAATTTTTATTTCAAAAAGTGCTGGAAATGCCTTTCTACAGCATGTTGAGTGAATTCATGGTGGTGTCTGGCGACAAAAGTGGTGAAAAAGCTATTTTTCAGCATGTGAAAAATTTGAAATAATAGTCATACCGCGGTATGCCGAAAAAGTAAAAAAAATGTCAAAAAATGTTATTTCATAAAAGTGCTGAATTTGCCTTTCTACAGCATGTTGAGTGAATTCATGGTGGTGTCTGGTGACAAAAGTAATGAAAAGCCATTTTTCAGCATGTGAAAAATTTGAAAAAATCGTCATACCGGGTATGCTGAAAAAGTAAAAAAAAATGTCAAAATATTTTGTGTCATAAAAAGTGCTGAAAATGCCATCCTACAGCATGTTGAGTGAATTCATGGTGGTGTCAGGCGACAAAAGTGGTGAAAAAGCCATTTTTCAGCATGTGAAAAATTTGAAAAAAATCACCATACCGCGGTATCCTGAGAAAGTAAAAAAAAATGTCAAAATATTTTATGTCATAAAAAGTGCTGAAATTGCCTTTCTACACCATGTTGATTGAATTCATGGTGGTGTCTGGTGACAAAAGTGGCGAAAAAGCTATTTTTCAGGATGTTAAAAATTTGAAAAAATATTTATACCGCGGTATGCCGAAAAAGTCAAAAAATGTCAAAAAATTTTATTTCATTAAAAGTGCTGAAAATGCCTTCCTACAGCATGTTGTGTGAATTCATGGTGGTGTCTGGCGACAAAAGTGGGGAAAAAGCCATTTTTCAGCATTTGAAAATTTTGAAACAAATCGCTACACCGCGGTATGCTGAAAAAGTCAAAAAGTGTGAAAAAATTTTATTTCATAAAAAGTGCTGGAAATGCCTTCCTACAGCATGTTGAGTGAATTCATGGTGGTGTCTGGCGACAAAAGTGGTGGAAAAGCTATTTTTCAGGATGTCAAAAATTTGAAAAAATAGTCATACCGCGGTATGCGAAAAAGTCAAAATGTCAAAAAATTTTATTTCATAAAAAGTGCTGAAATTGCCTTCCTACAGCATGTTGAGTGAATTCATGGTGGTGTCTGGTGACAAAAGTGGCGAAAAAGCTATTTTTCAGGATGTCAAAATTTGAAAAAATAGTCATACCGCGGTATGCCGAAAAAGTCAAAAAAGTCAAAAATTTTATTTCACAAAAAGTGCTGAAAATGCCTTCCTACAGCATGTTGAGTGAATTCATGGTGGTGTCTGGCGACAAAAGTGGGGAAAAAGCAACTTTTCAGCGTGTGAAAATTTGGAAAAAAAACGCCATACCGCGCGTTATGCTGAAAAAGTCAAAAAGTGTCAAAAAATTTTCACTTCAAAAAAGTGCTGGAAATGCCTTCCTACAGCATGTTGAGTGAATTCATGGTGGTGTCTGGCGACAAAAGTGGTGAAAAAGCTATTTATCAGCATGTAAAAAAATCTGACAAAATCGTTATGCCGCGGTATGCCGAAAAAGTCAAAAAATGTCAAAAAATTTTATTTCATAAAAAGTGCTGAAAATGCCTTCCTACAGCATGTTGAGTGAATTCATGGTGGTGTCTGGCGACAAAAGTGGTGAAAAAGCTATTTATCAGCATGTAAAAAATCTGACAAAATCGTCATGCCGCGGTATACTGAAAAAGTCAAAAAATTTTCTTTCATAAAAAGTGCTGAAAATGCCTTCCTACAGCATGTTGAGTGAATTCATGGTGGTGTCTGGTGACAAAAGTGGCAACAAAGCAATTTTTCAGTCTGTCAAAAATTTGGAAAAATCATCATACCGCGGTATGCCGAAAAAGTCAAAAAATGTCAAAAAATTTTATTTCGCAAAAAGTGCTGAATTTTCCTTCCTACAGCATGTTGAGTGAATTCATGGTGGTGTCAGGCGACAAAAGTGGTGAAAAAGCCATTTTTCAGCATGTGAAAAATTTCAAAAAAATCGCCATACCGCGGTATGCTGAACAAGTCAAAAAATGTCAAAAAATTTTATTTCAAAAAAAGTGCTGAATTTGCCTTTCTACAGCATGTTGAGTGAATTCATGGTGGTGTCTGGCGACAAAGGTGGTGAAAAAGCCATTTTTCAGCATGTGAAATTTTTTTTTAAAATCGCCATACCGCGGTATGCTGATAAAGTCAAAACGTCAAAAAATTTTATTTCATAAAAAGTGCTGAAAATGCCTTCCTACAGCATGTTGAGTGAATTCATGGTGGTGTCTGGCGACAAAAGTGGTGAAAAAGCCATTTTTCAGCATGTGAAAAATTTGAAAATCATCATACCACAGTATGCTGAAAAAGTCAAAAATGTCAAAAAATTTTATGTCAAAAAGTGCTGAATTTGCCTTTCCACAGCATGTTGAGTGAATTCATGATGGTGTCTGGTGACAAAAGTGGTGAAAAAGCCATTTTTCAGCATGTGAAAAATTTGAAAAAATCGCCATACCGCGGTATGCCGAAAAAGTCAAAAAAAATGTCAAAATATTTTATGTCATAAAAAGTGCTGAAAAAGCCTTCCTACAGCATGTTGAGTGAATTCATGGTGGTGTCAGGCGACAAAAGTGGTGAAAAACCATTTTTCAGCATGTGAAAAATTTGAAAAAACTCGCTATACCGCGGTATGCTGAGAAAGTAAAAAAAAATGTCAAAATATTTTATGTCATAAAAAGTGCTGAAATTGCCTTTCTACAGCATGTTGATTGAATTCATGGTGGTGTCTGGTGACAAAAGTGGCGAAAAAGCTATTTTTCAGGATGTTAAAAATTTGAAAAAATATTTATACCGCGGTATGCCGAAAAAGTCAAAAAATGTCAAAAAATTTTATTTCATTAAAAGTGCTGAAAATGCCTTCCTACAGCATGTTGTGTGAATTCATGGTGGTGTCTGGCGACAAAAGTGGGGAAAAAGCAATTTTTCAGCATTTGAAAATTTTGAAACAAATCGCTACACCGCGGTATGCTGAAAAAGTCAAAAAGTGTGAAAAAATTTTCACGTCAAAAAAGTGCTGGAAATGCCTTCCTACAGCATGTTGAGTGAATTCATGGTGGTGTCTGGCGACAAAAGTGGTGAAGAAGCTATTTTTCAGCATGTGAAAATTTTGAAAAAAATCGTCATACCGCGGTATGCTGAAAAAGTCAAAAAAGGTCAAAAAATTTTATTTCATAAAAAGTGCTGAAAATGCCTTCATACAGCATGTTGAGTGAATTCATGGTGGTGTCTGGCGACAAAAGTGGTGAAAAACCTATTTTTCAGCATGTGAAAAATTTGAAAACATAGTCATACCGCGGTATGCCGAAAAAGTCAAAAAATTTTATTCAATAAAATGTGCTGAAAATACATTCCTAAAGCATGTTCAGTGAATTCATGGTGGTGTCTGGCAACAAAAGTGGTGAAAAAGCCATTTTTCAGCACGTGAAAAATTTGAAACAATGGTCGTTCCGCGGTATGCCGAAAAAGTCAAAAAATATCAAAAAATTTTATTTCATAAAAAGTGCTGAAAGTGCCTTCCTACAGCATGTGGAGTGAATTCATGGTGGTGTCTGGTGACAAAAGTGGTGAAAAAGCCATTTTTCAGCATGTGAAAAATTTGAAAAAAATCGCCATACCGCGGTATGCTGAGAAAGTAAAAAAAATGTCAAAATATTTTATGTCATAAAAAGTGCTGAAATTGCCTTTCTACAGCATGTTGATTGAATTCATGGTGGTGTCTGGTGACAAAAGTGATGAAAAAGCCATTTTCAGTAGGTAAAAGATTTGAAAAAAATAGTCATACCGCGGTATGCCGTAAAAGTCAAAAAATTTTATTTCAAAAAAAGTGCTGGAAATGCCTTCCTACAGCATGTTGAGTGAATTTATGGTGGTGTCTGGCGACAAAAGTGATGAAACAGCCATTTTTCAACATGTGAAAAAATTGAAACAATCATCATACTGCGGTATACCGAAAAAGTCAAAAAATGTCAAAAAATTTAATTTCATAAAAAGTGCTGAATTTGCCTTTCTACAGCATGTTGAGTGAATTCATGGTGGTGTCTGGCAACCAAAGTCGTGAAAAAGCCATTTTTCAGCATGTGAAAATTTTTTTTTAAATCGCCATACCGCGGTATGCTGACAAAGTTAAAAAAAATGTCAAAAAATTTTATTTCATAAAAAGTGCTGGAAATGCCTTCCTACAGCATGTTGAGTGAATTCATGGTGGTGTCTGGTGACAAAAATGGGGAAAAAGCCATTTTTCAGCATGTGAAAATTTTGAAAAAAATCGCCATACCGTGGTATGCTGAAAAAGTCAAAAAGTGTGAAAAAATTTTCACGTCAAAAAAGTGCTGGAAATGCCTTCCTACAGCATGTTGAGTGAATTCATGGTGGTGTCAGGTGACAAAAGTGGTGAAAAAGCCATTTTTCAGCATGTGAAAAATTTGAAAAAATTGTCATATCGCGGTGTGCCGAAAAAGTCAAAAAATGTCAAAAAATTTTATTTAAAAAAAAAAGTGCTGAATTTGCCTTTCTACAGCATGTTGAGTGAATTCATGGTGGTGTCTGGGGACAAAAGTGGTGAAAAAGCCATTTTTCAGCATGTGAAAAATTTGAAAAAAATGGCCATACCGCGGTATGCTGAAAAAGTAAAAAAAAAATGTCAAAATATTTTATGTCATATAAAAGAGCTGAAATTGCCTTTCTTCAGCATGTTGAGTGAATTCATGGTGGTGTCTGGTGACAAAAGTGGCGAAAAAGCTATTTTTCAGGATTTCAAAAATTTGAAAAAACAGTAAAACCGCGGTATGCCGAAAAAGTCAAAAAATTTTATTTCAAAAAAAGTGCTGGAAATGCCTTCCTACAGCATGTTGAGTGAATTCATGGTGGTGTCTGGCGACAAAAGTGATGAAAAAGCCAATTTTCAACATGTGAAAAAGTTGAAACAATCGTCATACTGCGGTATACCGAAAAAGTCAAAAAATGTCAAAAAATTTTATTTCATAAAAAGTGCTGAATTTGCCTTTCTACAGCATGTTGAGTGAATTCATGGTGGTGTCTGGCGACCAAAGTCGTGAAAAAGCCATTTTTCAGCATGTGAAAAATTTGAAAAAATCGTCATACTGCGGTATTTCTGAAAAAGTCAAAAAATGTCAAAAAATTTTATTTCACAAAAATTGCTGAATTTGCCTTTCTACAGCATGTTGAGTGAATTCATGGTGGTGTCTGGCGACAAAAGTGGTGAAAAAGCTATTTTTCAGCATGTAAAAAATCTGAAAAAATCATTATACAGCGTTATGCCGAAAAAGTAAAAAAATATCAAAAAATTTTATTCCATTAAAAGTGCTGAATTTGCCTTCCTACAGCATGTTGAGTGAATTCATGGTGGTGTCCAGCGACAAAAGTGGTGAAAAAGGTATTTTTCAGGATGTCAAAAATTTGAAAAATCGTCATACCGCGGCATGCCGAAAAAGTCAAGAAATGTCAAAAAATTTTATTTCATAAAAAGTGCTGGAAATGCCTTCCTACAGCATGTTCAGTGAATTCGTGGTTGTGTCTGGCGACAAAAGTGGTGAAAAGAAATTTTTCAGCATGTGAAAAATTTGAAAAATCGTCATACCGCGGTATGCTGAAAAAGTCAAAAAATGTCTAAAAATTTTATTTCAAATAAAGTGCTGGAAATGCCTTTCTACAGCATGTTGAGTGAATTCATGGTGGTGTCTGGCGACAAAAGTGGTGAAAAAGCCATTTTTCAGCAAGGTAAAAATTTGAAAAAATTGCCATACCACGGTATGCTGAAAAAGTTAAAAAAATGTCAAAATATTTTATGTCACAAAAAGTGCTGAAAATGCCTTCCTACAGCATGTTGAGTGAATTCATGGTGGTGTCTGGTGACAAAAGTGGCGAAAAAGCTATTTTTCAGGATGTCAAAATTTGAAAAAATCGTCATACCGCGGTATACTGAAAAAGTCAAAAATGTCAAAAATTTTCTTTCATAAAAAGTGCTGGAAATGCCTTCCTACAGCATGTTGAGTGAATTCATGGTGGTGTCTGGCGACAAAAGTGGTGAAGAAGCTATTTTTCAGCATGTGAAAAATTTGAAAAAAATGTCATACCGCAGTGTGCCGAAAAAGTCAAAAAATGTAAAAAAATTTCGTTTCACAAAAAGTGCTGAATTTGCCTTTCGACAGCATGTTGAGTGAATTCATGGTGGTGTCTGGTGAAAAAAATGGGGAAAAAGCCATTTTTCAGCATGTGAAAATTTTGAAAAAAATCGCCATACCGCCGTATGCTGAAAAAGTCAAAAAGTGTGAAAATTTTTTTACGTCAAATAAAGTGCTGGAAATGCCTTCCTACAGCATGTTGAGTGAATTCATGGTGGTGTCTGGCGACAAAAGTGGTGGAAACGCCATTTTTAAGGATGTCAAAAATTTGAAAAAATAGTTATACCGCGGTATGCCGAAAAAGTAAAAAAATGTCCAAAAAATTTATTTAAAAAAAAGTGTTTCTACAGCATGTTGATTGAATTCATGGTGGTGTCTGGCGACAAAAGTGATGAAAAAGCCATTTTTCAGCAGGTAAAAAATTTGAAAAAAAATAGTCATACCGCGGTATGCCGAAAAAGTAAAAAAATTTTATTTCATAAAAAGTGCTGAAAATGCCTTCCTACAGCATGTTGAGTGAATTCATGGTGGTGTCTGGCGACAAAAATGGGGAAAAAGCTATTTTTCAGCATGTGAAAAATTTGAAAAAATCGCCATATCGCGGTATGCTGAAAAAGTCAAAAATGTCAAAAAATTTTATTTCATAAAAGTGCTGAAAATGCCATCCTTCAGCATGGTGAGTGAATTCATGGTGGTGTCTGGTGACAAAAGTGGCGACAAAGCTATTTTTCAGGATGTCAAAAATTTGAAAAAATTGTCATACCGCGGTGTGCCGAAAAAGTAAAAAAATGTCAAAAAATTTTATTTCACAAAAAGTGCTGAATTTGCCTTTCGACAGCATGTTGAGTGAATTCATGGTGGTGTCTGGCGACAAAAGTGGTGAAAAAGCCATTTTTCAGCATGTGAAAAATTTGAAATAATAGTCATACCGCGGTATGCCGAAAAAGTAAAAAAAATGTCAAAAAATTTTATTTCATAAAAAGTGCTGAATTTGCCTTCCTACAGCATGTTGAGTGAAATCATGGTGGTGTCCTGCGACAAAAGTGGTGAAAAAGCCATTTTTCAGCATGTGAAATTTTTTTTTAAAATCGCCATTCCGCGATATGCTGAAAAAGTAAAAAACAATGTCAAAATATTTCATGTCAAAAAAAGTGCTGTAATTGCCTTCCTACAGCATGTTGAGTGAATTCATGGTGGTGTCTGGCGACAAAAGTGATGAAAAAGATATTTTTCAGCATGTAAAATTTGAAAAAAATCGTCATATCGCGGTATGCTGAGAAAGTAAAAAATTTCAAAAAATTTTATTTCACAAAAAGTGCTGAAATTGCCTTCCTACAGCATGTTGAGTGAATTCATGGTGGTGTCTGGTGACAAAAGTGGTGAAAAAGCTATTTTTCAGCATGTGAAAAATTTGAAAAAATTGTCATACCGCGGTATGCCGAAAAAGTCAAAAATGTCAAAAAATTTTATTTCATAAAAGTGCTGAAAATGCCTTCCTACAGCATGTTGAGTGAATTCATGGTGGTGTCTGGCGACAAAAGTGGTGAAAAAGCCATTTTTCAGCATGTGAAAAATTTGAAAAAAATCGCCATACCGCGGTATGCTGAAAAAGTCAAAAAATGACAAAAATTTTCATGTCAAATAAAGTGCTGGAAATGCCTTCCTACAGCATGTTGAGTGAATTCATGGTGGTGTCTGGCGACAAAAGTGATGAAAAAGCCATTTTTCAGCAAGTGAAAAATTTGAAAAAATTGCCATACCACGGTATGCTGAAAAAGTAAAATGTCAAAATATTTTATGTCATAAAAAGTGCTGAAAATGCCTTCCTACAGCATGTTGTGTGAATTCATGGTGGTGTCTGGTGACAAAAGTGGTGACAAAGCTATTTTTCAGCATGTCAAAAATTTGAAAAAATTGTCATACCGCGGTATGCTGAAAAAGTCAAAAAATTTTCTTTCATAAAAAGTGCTGGAAATGCCTTCATACAGCATGTTGAGTGAATTCATGGTGGTGTCTGGCGACAAAAGTGGTGAAAAAGCTATTTTTCAGCATGTGAAAAATTTGAAAAAATTGTCATACCGTGGTATGCCGAAAAAGTCAAAAAATGTCAAAAAATTTTATTTAATAAAAAGTGCTGAAAATGCCTTCCTACAGCATGTTGAGTGAATTCATGGTGGTGTCTAGCGACAAAAATGGGGAAAAAGCCATTTTTCAGCATGTGAAAATTTTGAAAAAATTGTCATACCGCGGTGTGCTGAAAAAGTAAAAAAAAATGTAAAAAAAATTTTGTTTCACAAAAACTGCTGAAAGTGCCTTCCTACAGCATGTGGAGTGAATTCATGGTGGTGTCTGGTGACAAAAGTGGTGAAAAAGCCATTTTTCAGCATGTGAAAAATTTGAAAAAAATCGCCATACCGCGGTATGCTGAGAAAGTAAAAAAAATGTCAAAATATTTTATGTCATAAAAAGTGCTGAAATTGCCTTTCTACAGCATGTTGATTGAATTCATGGTGGTGTCTGGAGACAAAAGTGGAGAAAAAGCCATTTTTCAGCATTTGAAAATTTTGAAACAAATCGCCACACCGCGGCATACTGAAAAAGTCAAGAAATGTCAAAAAATTTTATTTCAAAAAAGTGCTGGAAATGCCTTCCTACAGCATGTTGAGTGAATTCATGGTGGTGTCTGGCAACAAAAGTGGTGAAAAAGCCATTTTTCAGCACGTGAAAAATTTGAAACAATGGTCATACCGCGGTATGCGAAAAAGTCAAAAAATGTCAAAAAATTTTATTTCACAAAAAGTGCTGAAATTGCCTTCCTACAGCATGTTGATTGAATTCATGGTGGTGTCTGGCGACAAAAGTGATGAAAAAGCCATTTTTCAACATGTGAAAAAATTGAAACAATCGTCATACTGCGGTATACCGAAAAAGTCGAAAAATGTCAAAAAATTTTATTTCAAAAAAAGTGCTGGAAATGCCTTCCTACAGCATGTTGAGTGAATTCATGGTGATGTCTGGCGACAAAAGTGGTGAAAAACCTATTTTTCAGCATGTGAAAAATTTGAAAAAATTGTCATACCCCAGTGTGCCGAAAAAGTCAAAAAATGTAAAAAAATTTTGTTTCACAAAAAGTGCTGAATTTGCCTTTCTACAGCATGTTGAGTGGATTCATGGTGGTGTCTCGCGACAAAAGTGGTGAAAAAGCTATTTTTCAGCATGTAAAATTTGACAAAATCATCATGCCGCGGTATGCCGAAAAAGTCAAAAATGTCAAAAATTTTATTTCACAAAAAGTGCTGAAAATGCCTTCTTACAGCATGTTGTGTGAATTCATGATGGTGTCTGGCGACAAAAGTGGTGAAAAAGCCATTTTCAGCATTTGAAAATTCTGAAACAAATCGCCATGCCGCGGTATGCTGAAAAAGTCAAAAATGTGAAAAAATTTTCATTTCATTAAAAGTCCTGGAAATGCCTTCCTACAGCATGTTGAGTGAATTCATGGTGGTGTCTGGCGACAAAAGTGGTGAAGAAGCTATTTTTCAGTCTGTCAAAAATTTGGAAAAATCGCCATCCCGTGGTATGCCGAAAAAGTCAAAAAATGTCAAAAAATTTTATTCCATAAAACGTGTTGAAAATGCCTTCCTACAGCATGTAGAGTGAATACATGTTGGTGTCAGGCGACAAAAGTGGTGAAAAAGCCATTTTTCAGCATGTAAATAATTTAAAAAAAACGTCATACCGCGGTATGCCGAAAAAGTCAAAAAATTTAAATAAATATTATTTCATAAAAAGTGCTGAAAAAGCCTTCATACAGCATGTTGAGTGAATTCATGGTGGTGTCTTATGACAAACTTTGAGAAAAATCTATTTTTCAGGATGTTAAAAATTTGAAAAAAATAGTCATACCGCGGTATGCCGAAAAAGTCAAAAAATTTTATTTCATAAAATGTGCTGAAAATGTCTTCCTACAGCATGTTGAGTGAATTCATGGTGGTGTCTGGCGACGACAGTGGTGAAAAAGCTATTTTTCAGCATATGAAAATTTGAAAAATGGTCATACCGCGGTATGCCGAAAAAGTCAAAAAATTTCATTTCATAAAACATGCTGAAAATGCCTTCCTACAGCATGTTGAGTGAATTCATGGTGGTGTCTGGCGACAAAAGTGGCGAAAAAGCTATTTTTCAGGATGTCAAAAATTTGAAAAATCGCCATACAGAGGTATGCCGAAAAAGTCAAAAAATGTCAAAAATTTTATTTCATAAAAGTGCTGAATTTGCCTTCCTACAGCATGTTGAATGAATTCATGGTGGTGTCTGGATGACAAAAGTGATGAAAAAGCTATTTTTCAGTAGGTCAAAATTAGAAAAAATAGTCATATCGCGGTATGCCGAAAAAGTCAAAAATTTTATTTCACAAAAAGTGCTGAAAATGCCTTCCTACAGCATGTTGAGTGAATTCATGGTGGTGTCTGGCGACAAAAGTGATGAAAATCCATTTTTCAACATGTGAAAAATTTGAAAAAATCGTCATACCGCGGTATGCCGAAAAAGTCAAAATGTCAAAAATTTTATTTCACAAAAAGTGCTGAATTTGCCTTCCTACAGCATGTTGATTGAATTCATGGTGGTGTCTGGCGACAAAAGTGATGAAAAAGCTATTTTTCAGTAGGTAAAAATTAGAAAAAATAGTCATATCGCGGTATGCCAAAAAGTCAAAAAATTTTATTTCACAAAAAGTGCTGAAAATGCCTTTCTACAGCATGTTCAGTGAATTCATGGTGGTGTCTGGTGACAAAAGTGGTGAAAAAGCCATTTTTAAGGATGTGAAAAATTTGAAAAATAGTCATACCGCAGTATGCTGAAAAAGTCAAAAAATGTCAAAAATTTTATTTCACAAAAAGTGCTGAAAATGCCTTCCTACAGCATGTTGAGTGAATTCATGGTGGTGTCTGGCGACAAAAGTGATGAAAAAGCCATTTTTCAGCATGTGAAAAATTTGAAAAAATAGTCATACCGCGGTATGCCGAAAAAGTCCAAAAAATGTCAAAAAATTTTATTTCACAAAAAGTGCTGAATTTGCCTTCCTACACCATGTTGAGTGAATTCACGGTGGTGTCTGCCGACAAAAGTGGTGAAAAAGCCAATTTTCAGCATGTAAAAAATCTGACAAAATCGTCATGCCGCGGTATGCCGAAAAAGTCAAAAAATGTCAAAAAATTTTATTTCATTAAAAGTGCTGAAAATGCCTTCCTCCAGCATGTTGAGTGAATTCATGGTGGTGTCTGGTGACAAAAGTGATGAAAAAGCCATTTTTCAGCATGTGAAAATTTTGAAACAAATCGTCATACCGTATGCTGAAAAAGTCAAATAATGTGAAAATATTTTATTTCACAAAAAGTGCTGAAAATGCCTTCCTACAGCATGTTGAGTGAATTCATGGTGGTGTCTGGCGACAAAAGTGATGAAGAAGCTATTTTTCAGCATGTAAAAAATTTGAAAAAATAGTCATATCGCGGTATGCCGAAAAAGTAAAAAATTTTATTTCAAAAAGTGCTGGAAATGCCTTACTACAGCATGTTGAGTGTATTCATGGTGGTGTCTGGCGACAAAGTGATGAAAAAGCTATTTTTCAGCAGGTAAAAATTTAGAAAAAATAGTCATATCGCGGTATGCCGAAAAAGTCAAAAATGTCAAAAATTTTATTTCTTAAAAAGTGCTGAAAATGCCTTCCTACAGCATGTTGAGTGAATTCATGGTGGTGTCTGGCGACAAAAGTGGTGAAAAAGCCATTTTTCAGGATGTCAAAATTTGAAAAAATAGTCATACCGCGGTATGCCGAAAAAGTCAAAAATGTCAAAAATTTTATTTCATAAAAAGTGCTGAAAATGCCTTACAACAGCATGTTGAGTGAATTCATGGTGGTGTCTGGCGACAAAAGTGGTGAAAAAGCTATTTTTCAGCATGTGAAAAATTTGAAAAATCGCCATACCGCGGTATGCTGAAAAAGTCAAAAATGTCAAAAATTTTCACGTCAAAAAAGTGCTGAAAATGCCTTCCTACAGCATGTGGAGTGAATTCATGGTGGTGTCTGGTGACAAAAGTGGGGAAAAAGCCATTTTTCAGCATGTGAAAATTTTGAAACAAATCACCATACCGCGGTATGATGAAAAAGTCAAAAAGTGTGAAAATATTTTCACGTCAAAAAAGTGCTGGAAATGCCTTCCTACAGCATGTTGAGTGGATTCATGGTGGTGTCTGGCGACAAAGGTGGTGAAAAAGCCATTTTCCAGCATGTGAAAAATTTGAAAAAATTGTCATACCGCTGTATGCCGAAAAAGTCAAAAAATGTCAAAAAATTTTATTTCATAAAAAGTGCTGAATTTGCCATCCTACAGCATGTTAAGTGAATTCATGGTGGTGTCTGGTGACAAAAGTAATGAAAAAGCCATTTTTCAGCATGTGAAAAATTTGAAAAAATCGTCATACCGCGGTATGCCGAAAAAGTCAAAAAACGTCAAAAATTTTTATTTCACAAAAAGTGCTGAAATTGCCTTCCTACAGCATGTTGAGTGAATTCATGGTGGTGTCTGGCGATAAAAGTGATGAAAAAGCTATTTTTCAGTAGGTAAAAAATTAGAAAAAAATAGTCATATCGCGGTATGCCGAAAAAGTCAAAAAATTTTATTTCAAAAAAAGTGCTGGAAATGCCTTCCTACAGCATGTTGAGTGAATTCATGGTGGTGTCTGGCGACAAAAGTGGTGAAAAAGCCATTTTTCAGCAGGTAAAAATTAAAAAATCGTCATACCGCGGTATGCGAAAAAGTCAAAAATGTCAAAAATTTTATTTCACAAAAAGTGCTGAAATTGCCTTCCTACAGCATGTTGAGTGAATTCATGGTGGTGTCTGATGACAAAAGTGGCGAAAAAGCTATTTTTCAGGATGTCAAATATTTGAAAAAAATAGTCATACCGCGGTATGCCGAAAAAGTCAAAAAATTTTATTTCATAAAATGTGCTGAAAATGTCTTCCTACAGCATGTTGAGTGAATTCATGGTGGTGTCTGGCGACGACAGTGGCGAAAAAGCTATTTTTCAGCATATGAAAAATTTGAAAAAATTGTCATACCGCGTTATGCCGAAAAAGTCAAAAAATTTTATTTCACAAAAAGTGCTGAAAATGCCTTCCTACAGCATGTTGAGTGAATTCATGGTGGTGTCTGGCGACAAAAGTGGGGAAAAAGCCATTTTTCAGCATGTGAAAATTTGAAAAAATCGCCATACAGAGGTATGCCGAAAAAGTCAAAATATGTCAAAAAATTTTGATTCATAAAAAGTGCTGGAAATGCCTTCCTACAGCATGTTGAGTGAATTCATGGTGGTGTCTGGCGACAAAAGTGGTGAAAAAGCCATTTTCCTGCATGTGAAAAATTTGAAAAAATTGTCATACCGCGGTATGCCGAAAAAGTCAAAAAATGTCAAAAAATTTTATTTCATAAAAAGTGCTGAAAATGCCTTCCTACAGCATGTTGAGTGAATTCATGGTGGTGTCTGGCGACAAAAGTGGTGAAAAAACTATTTTCCAGGATGTCAAAAATTTGAAAAAATCGCCATACAGAGGTATGCCGAAAAAGTCAAAATATGTCAAAAAATTTTGATTCATAAAAAGTGCTGTAATTGCCTTCCTACAGCATGTTGAGTGAATTCATGGTGGTGTCTGGCGACAAAAGTGGTGAAAAAGCCATTTTTCAACATGTGAAAAAATTTGAAAAAATTGTCATACCGCGGTATGCGAAAAAGTCAAAAATGTCATAAAATTTTATTTCACAAAAGTGCTGAATTTGCCTTCCTACAGCATGTTGATTGAATTCATGGTGGTGTCTGGCGACAAAAGTGATGAAAAAGCTATTTTTCAGTAGGTCAAAAATTAGAAAAAATAGTCATATCGCGGTATGCGAAAAGTCAAAAATTTTATTTCGTAAAAAGTGCTGAAAATGCCTTTCTACAGCATGTTGATTGAATTCATGGTGGAGTCTGGTGACAAAAGTGGCGAAAAAGCTATTTTTAAGGATGTCAAAATTTGAAAAAAGTAGTCATACCGCGGTATGCCGAAAAAGTCAAAAAATGTCAAAAAATTTTATTTAATAAAAAGTGCTGAAAATGCCTTCCTACAGCATGTTGAGTGAATTCATGGTGGTGTCTCGCGACAAAATTGGGGAACGAACATTTTTTCAGCATGTGAAAATTTTGAAAAAAATCGCCATACCGCGGTATGCTGAAAAAGTCAAAAAGTGTGAAAAAATTTTCACGTCAAAAAAGTGCTGGAAATGCCTTCCTACAGCATGTTGAGTGAATTCATGGTGGTGTCTGGCGACAAAAATGGGGGAAAAGCCATTTTTCAGCATGTGAAAATTTTGAAAAAATTGTCATACCACGGTGTGCCGAAAAAGTCAAAAAATGTCAAAAAATTTTATTTCAAAAAAGTGTTGAATTTTCCTTTCCACAGCATGTTGAGTGAATTCATGGTGGTGTCTGGCGACAAAGGTGGTGAAAAAGCCATTTTTCAGCATGTGAAATTTTTTTTTAAAATCGCCATACTGCGGTATGCTGAAAAAGTAAAAAAAAATGTCAAAATATTTTGTGTCATAAAAAGTGCTGAAAATGCCGTCCTACAGCATGTTGAGTGAATTCAGGGTGGTGCCTGGCGACAAATGTGGTGAACAAGAAATTTTTCAGCATGTGAAAAATTTGAAAAAATCGTCATACCGCAGTATGCTGAAAAAGTAAAAAAAAATGTCAAAATATTTTATGTCATAAAAAGTGCTGAATTTGCCTTACTACAGCATGTTGAGTGAATTCATGGTGGTGTCTGGTGACAAAAGTAATGAAAAAGCCATTTTTCAGCATATGAAAAATTTGAAAAAATCGTCATACCGCGGTATGCCGAAAAAGAAAAAAAAATTTCAAAATATTTTATGTCATAAAAAGTGCTGAAAAAGCCTTCCTACAGCATGTTGAGTGAATTCATGGTGGTGTCAGGCGACAAAAGTGGTGAAAAAGCCATTTTTCAGCATGTGAAAAATTTGAAAAAAATCGCCATACCGCGGTATGCTGAGAAAGTAAAAAAAAATATCAAAATATTTTATGTCATAAAAAGTGCTGAAATTGCCTTTCTACAGCATGTTGATTGAATTCATGGTGGTGTCTGGCGACAAAAGTGGGGAAAAAACTATTTTTCAGGATGTCAAAAATTTGAAAAAATCGCCATACAGAGGTATGCCGAAAAAGTCAAAATATGTCAAAAAATTTTGATTCATAAAAAGTGCTGAATTTGCCATCCTACAGCATGTTAAGTGAATTCATGGTGGTGTCTGGTGACAAAAGTAATGAAAAAGCCATTTTTCAGCATGTGAAAAACTTGAAAAAATCGTCATACCGCGGTATGCCGAAAAAGTCAAAAAACGTCAAAAATTTTTATTTCACAAAAAGTGCTGAAATTGCCTTCCTACAGCATGTTGAGTGAATTCATGGTGGTGTCTGGTGACAAAAGTGGCGAAAAAGCTATTTTTCAGGATGTCAAAAATTTGAAAAAGTAGTCATACCGCGTTATGCCGAAAAAGTCAAAAAATTTTATTTCACAAAAAGTGCTGAAAATGCCTTCCTACAGCATGTTGAGTGAATTCATGGTGGTGTCTGGCGACAAAAGTGGGAAAAAGCATCTTTTCAGCATGTGAAAATTTGAAAAAGTGGTCATACCGCGTTATGCTGAAAAAGTCAAAAAGTGTAAAAATTTTATTTCACAAAAGTGCTGAAAATGCCTTCCTACAGCATGTTGAGTGAATTCATGGTGGTGTCTGGCGACAAAAGTGGGGAAAAGCCATTTTTCAGCATGTGAAAATTTGAAAAAATTGTCATACAGAGGTATGCTGAAAAAGTCAAAAACGTCAAAAATTTTATTTCACAAAAGTGCTGAAATTGCCTTTCTACAGCATGTTGAGTGAATTCATGGTGGTGTCTGGTGACAAAAGTGGCGAAAAAGCTATTTATCAGGATGTCAAAAATTTGAAAAAATAGTCATAGTATGCCGAAAAAGTCAAAAAATGTCAAAAAATTTTATTTCACAAAAAGTGCTGAAATTGCCTTCCTACAGCATGTTGATTGAATTCATGGTGGTGTCTGGCGACAAAAGTGATGAAAAAGCCATTTTTCAACATGTGAAAATTTTTTTTTAAATCGCCATACCGCGGTATGCTGACAAAGTTAAAAAAAACATCAAAATATTTTATGACATAAAAAGTGCTGAAAATGCCGTCCTACAGCATGTTTAGTGAATTCATGGTGGTGTCTGGCGACAAAAGTGGTGAAAAAGCCATTTTTCAGCATGTGAAAATTTTGAAACAAATCACCATACCGCGGTATGCCGAAAAAGTCAAAAATGTCAAAATATTTTATTTCAAAAAAGTGCTGGAAATGCCGTCCTACAGCATGTTGAGTGGATTCATGGTGGTGTCTGGCGACAAAGGTGGTGAAAAAGCCATTTTCCAGCATGTGAAAAATTTGAAAAAATTGTCATACCGCTGTATGCTGAAAAAGTAAAAAAAAATGTCAAAATATTTTGTGTCATAAAAAGTGCTGAAAATGCCATTCTTCAGCATGGTGAGTGAATTCATGGTGGTGTCTGGTGACAAAAGTGGCGAAAAAGCCATTTTTCAGCATGTGAAAAATTTGAAAAAATCGCCATACCGCGGTATGCTGAGAAAGTAAAAAAAAATGTCAAAATATTTTATGTCATAAAAAGTGCTGAAATTGCCTTTCTACAGCATGTTGATTGAATTCATGGTGGTGTCTGGTGACAAAAGTGGCGAAAAAGCTATTTTTCAGGACGTCAAAAATTTGAAAAAATAGTCATACCGCGGTATGCCGAAAAAGTCAAAAAATGTCAAAAAATTTTATTTCAAAAAAAGTGCTGGAAATGCCTTCCTACAGCATGTTGAGTGAATTTATGGTGGTGTCTGGCGACAAAAGTGATGAAACAGCCATTTTTCAACATGTGAAAAAATTGAAACAATCATCATACTGCGGTATACCGAAAAAGTCAAAAAATGTCAAAAATTTTATTTCAAAAAGTGCTGAATTTGGCTTCCTCCAGCATGTTGAGTGAATTCATGGTGGTGTCTGGCGACAAAAGTGGGAAAAATCCATTTTTCAGCATGTGAAAATTTTGAAAAAAATCGTCATACCGCGGTATGCTGAAAAAGTCAAAAATGTGAAAAATTTTATTTCATAAAAAGTGCTGGAAATGCCTTCCTACAGCATGTTGAGTGAATTCATGGTGGTGTCTGGTGACAAAAATGGGGAAAAAGCCATTTTTCAGCATGTGAAAATTTTGAAAAAAATCGCCATACCGTGGTATGCTGAAAAAGTCAAAAAATGTCAAAAATTTTATTTCATAAAAGTGCTGAAAATGCCTTCCTACAGCATGTTGAGTGAATTCATGGTGGTGTCTGGTGACAAAAGTGGTGAAAAAGCCATTTTTCAGCATGTGAAAAATTTGACAAAATCGCCATACCGCGGTATGCCTGAAAAAGTCAAAAAAAAATGTCAAAAATTTTATTTCATTAAAAGTGCTGAAAATGCCTTTCTACAGCATGTTGAGTGAATTCATGGTGGTGTCTGGTGACAAAAGTGGCAAAAAAGCCATTTTTCAGCATGTCAAAAATTTGAAAAAATCGCCATACCGTGGTATGCTGAAAAAGTCAAAAATGTCAAAAATTTTATTTCATAAAAATTGCTGAAAATGCCTTCCTACAGCATGTAGAGTGAATACATGGTGGTGTCTGGCGACAAAAGTGGTGAAAAAGCCATTTTTCAGCATGTGAAAAATTTCAAAAAAATCGCCATACCGCGGTATGCTGAAAAAGTCAAAAAATGTCAAAAAATTTTATTTCAAAAAAAGTGCTGAATTTGCCTTTCTACAGCATGTTGAGTGAATTCATGGTGGTGTCTGGCGACAAAGGTGGTGAAAAAGCCATTTTTCAGCATGTGAAAAATTTGAAATAATAGTCATACCGCGGTATTGCTGAAAAAGTCAAAATGTCAAAAATTTTATTTCATAAAAGTGCTGAATTTGCCTTTCTACAGCATGTTGAGTGAATTCATGGTGGTGTCTGGCGACAAAAGTGGTGAAAAAGCTATTTTTCAGCATGTAAAAAATCTGAAAAAATCATTATACCACAGTATGCTGAAAAAGTCAAAAATGTCAAAATATTTTATTTCATAAAAGTGCTTAAATTGCCTTTCTACAGCATGTTGATTGAATTCATGGTGGTGTCTGGCGACAAAAGTGGTGAAAAAGCCATTTTTCAGCATGTGAAAATTTTGAAAAAATTGTCATACCGCGGTGTGCCGAAAAAGTCAAAAAATGTCAAAAAATTTTATTTCAAAAAAAGTGCTGAAAAAGCCTTCCTACAGCATGTTGAGTGAATTCATGGTGGTGTCTGGCGACAAAAGTGGTCAAAAAGCTATTTTTCAGCATGTGAAAAATTTGAAAAAAATTGCCATACCACGGTCTGCTGAAAAAGTCAAAATGTCAAAAAATTTTATGTCAAATAAAGTGCTGAAATTGCCTTTCTACAGCATGTTGAGTGAATTCATGGTGGTGTCTGGCGACAAAAGTGGTGAAAAAGCCATTTTTCAGCAAGTGAAAAATTTGAAAAAATTGCCATACCACGGTATGCTGAAAAAGTAAAAAAAAATGTCAAAATATTTTATTTCATAAAAAGTGCTGAATTTGCCTTTCTACAGCATGTTGAGTGAATTCATGGTGGTGTCTGGCGACCAAAGTCGTGAAAAAGCCATTTTTCAGCATGTGAAAAATTTGAAAAAATCGTCATACCGCGGTATGCTGAAAAAGTCAGAAAGTGTGAAAAAATTTTTCATAAAAAGTGCTGGAAATGCCTTCATACAGCATGTTGAGTGAATTCATGGTTGTGTCTTGCGACAATTGTGGTTAAAAAACTATTTTTCATGATGTCAAAAATTTGAAAAAATTGTCATACCGCGGTGTGCGAAAAAGTCAAAAATGTAAAAAATTTTATTTCACAAAAGTGCTGAATTTGCCTTTCTACAGCATGTTGAGTGAATTCATGGTGGTGTCTGGCGACAAAAGTGGTGAAAAAGCCATTTTTCAGCATGTGAAAATTTGAAAAAATCGCCATACCGCGGTATGCTGAAAAAGTCAAAAATGTCAAAAATTTTATTTCAAATAAAGTGCTGGAAATGCCTTCCTACAGCATGTTGAGTGAATTCATGGTGGTGTCTGGCGACAAAAGTGTTGAAAAAGCAATTTTTCAGCATGTGAAATATTTTTTAAAATCGTCATACCGCGGAATGACGACAAAATCAAAAAAATGTCAAAAAATTTTATTTCAAAAAAACTGCTGAAAATGCCTTCATACAGCATGTTGAGTGAATTCATGGTGGTGTCTGGCGACAAAAGTGGTGAAAAACCTATTTTTCAGCATGTGAAAAATTTTCAAATCGTCATACCGCTGGTATGCCGAAAAAGTCAAGAAATGTCAAAAAATTTTATTTCATAAAAAGTGCTGGAAATGCCTTCCTACAGCATGTTGAGTGAATTCATGGTGGTGTCTGGCGACAAAAGTGGTGGAAAAGCCATTTTTCAGGATGTCAAAAATTTGAAAAAATCGTCATACCGCGGCATGCTGAAAAAGTCCAGAAATGTCCAAAAATTTTATTTCATAAAAAGTGCTGAAAATGCCTTCCTACAGCGTATTGAGTGAATTCATGGTGGTGTCTGGTGAAAAAAATGGGGGAAAAGCCATTTTTCAGCATGTGAAAATTTTGAAAAAAATCGCCATACCGCCGTATGCTGAAAAAGTCAAAAAGTGTGAAAAATTTTTTACGTCAAATAAAGTGCTGGAAATGCCTTCCTACAGCATGTTGAGTGAATTCATGGTGATGTCTGGCGACAAAAGTGGTGAAAAACCTATTTTTCAGCATGTGAAAAATTTGAAAAAATTGTCATATGCCGAAAAAGTAAAAAAAAATGTCAAAATATTTTATGTCATGAAAAGTGCTGAAATTGCCTTTCTACAGCATGTTGATTGAATTCATGGTGGTGTCTGGTGACAAAAGTGGCGAAAAAGCTATTTTTCAGGATGTCAAAAATTTGAAAAAATAGTCATACCGCGGTATGCCGTAAAAATCAAAAAATGTCAAAAAATTTTATTTCATTAAAAGTGCTGAAAATGCCTTCCTACAGCATGTTGTGTGAATTCATGGTGGTGTCTGGCGACAAAAGTGGGGAAAAAGCCATTTTTCAGCATTTGAAAATTTTGAAACAAATCGTCATACCGCGGTATGCTGAAAAAGTCAAAAATGTCAAAAATTTTATTTCATTAAAAGTGCTGAAAATGCCTTCCTACAGCATGTTGTGTGAATTCATGGTGGTGTCTGGCGACAAAAGTGGGGAAAAAGCCATTTTTCAGCATTTGAAAATTTTGAAACAAATCGCTACACCGCGGTATGCTGAAAAAGTCAAAAAGTGTGAAAAAATTTTCACGTCAAAAAAGTGCTGGAAATGCCTTCCTACAGCATGTTGAGTGAATTCATGGTGATGTCTGGCGACAAAAGTGGTGAAAAACCTATTTTTCAGCATGTGAAAAATTTGAAAAAATTGTCATACCGCAGTGTGCCGAAAAAGTCAAAAAATGTAAAAAAAATTTTGTTTCACAAAAAGTGCTGAATTTGCCTTTCTACAGCATGTTGAGTGGATTCATGGTGGTGTCTGGCGACAAAAGTGGTGAAAAAGCCATTTTTCAGGATGTCAAAAATTTGTAAAAATAGTCATACCGCGGTATGCCGAAAAAGTCAAAGAATTTTATTTCATAAAAAGTGCTGAAAATGTCTTCCTACAGCATGTTGAGTGAATTCATGGTGGTGTCTGGCGACAAAAGTGGTGAAAAAGCCATTTTTCAGCACGTGAAAAATTTGAAACAATGGTCGTTCTGCGGTATGCCGAAAAAGTCAAAAAAATGTCAAATAATTTATTTCACAAAAAGTGCTGAATTTGCCTTCCTACAGCATGTTGAGTGAATTCATGGTGGTGTCTGGCGACAAAAGTGGGAAAAAGCCATTTTTCAGCATGTGAAAATTTTGAAAAAAAATCGTCATACCGCGGTATGCTGAAAAAGTCAAAAAGTGTGAAAATATTTTCACGTCAAAAAAGTGCTGGAAATGCCTTCCTACAGCATGTTGAGTGAATTCATGGTGGTGTCTGGCGACAAAAGTGGTGAAAAAGCTATTTATCAGCATGTAAAAAATCTGACAAAATCGTCATGCCGCGGTATGCCGAAAAAGTCAAAAAATGTCAAAAAATTTTATTTCATTAAAAGTGCTGAAAATGCCTTCCTACAGCATGTTGAGTGAATTCATGGTGGTGTCTGGTGACAAAAGTGGCAACAAAGCAATTTTTCAGTCTGTCAAAAATTTGGAAAAATCGCCATCCCGTGGTATGCTGAAAAAGTCAAAAAATGTCAAAAAATTTTATTTCAAAAAAAGTGCTGAATTTGCCTTTCTACAGCATGTTGAGTGAATTCATGGTGGTGTCTGGCGACAAAGGTGGTGAAAAAGCCATTTTTCAGCATGTGAAATTTTTTTTTTAAAATCGCCATACCGCGGTATGCTGATAAACTAAAAAAAAACGTCAAAATATTTTATGACATAAAAAGTGCTGAAAATGCCGTCCTACAGCATGTTGAGTGAATTCAGGGTGGTGCCTGGCGATAAATGTGGTGAACAAGAAATTTTTCAGCATGTGAAAAATTTGAAAAAATCATCATACCACAGTATGCTGAAAAAGTAAAAAAAAATGTCAAAATATTTTATGTCATAAAAAGTGCTGAATTTGCCTTTCCACAGCATGTTGAGTGAATTCATGATGGTGTCTGGTGACAAAAGTAATGAAAAAGCCATTTTTCAGCATGTGAAAAATTTGAAAAAATTGTCATACCGCAGTGTGCCGAAAAAGTCAAAAAATGTAAAAAAATTTTGTTTCTTAAAAAGTGCTGAAATTTCCTTCCTACAGCATGTTGAGTGAATTCATGGTGGTGTCTGATGACAAAAGTGGCGAAAAAGCCATTTTTCAGGATGTCAAAAATTTGGAAAAATCATCGTTCCGCGGTATGCCGAAAAAGTTGTTGAGTTGAGTAAATTCATGGTGGTGTCTGGCGATAAAAGTGATGAATAAGCCATTTTTCAGCAGGTAAATAATTAAAAAACAACGTCATACTGCGGTATGCCGAAAAAGTCAAAAAATGTCAAAAAATTTTATTTCTTAAAAAGTGCTGAAATTGCCTTCCTACAGCATGTTGAGTGAATTCATGGTGGTGTCTGATGACAAAAGTGGCGAAAAAGCTATTTTTCAGCACATGAAAAATTTGAAAAAAATAGTCATACCGCGGTATGCCGAAAAAGTCAAAAAATTTCATTTCATAAAACGTGCTGAAAATGCATTCCTAAAGCATGTTGAGTGAATTCATGGTGGTGTCTGGCGACAAAAGTGGGGAAAAAGCCATTTTTCAGCATGTGAAAATTTTGAAAAAAATCGCCATACCGCGGTATGCTGAAAAAGTCAAAAAGTGTAAGCCATTTTTCAACATGTAAAAAAAATTTTTAAAATTGCCATACCGCGGTATGCTGACAAAGTAAAAAAAAATGTCAAAAAATTTTATTTCGTAAAAAGTGCTGAAAATGCCTTTCTACAGCATGTTGATTGAATTCATGGTGGTGTCTGGTGACAAAAGTGGCGAAAAAGCTATTTTTCAGCATGTGAAAAATTTGAAAAAATTGTCATACCGCGGTATGCCGAAAAAGTCAAAAAATTTTATTCAATAAAATGTGCTGAAAATGCATTCCTAAAGCATGTTGAGTGAATTCATGGTGGTGTCTGGTGACAAAAGTGGCGAAAAAGCTATTTTTCAGGATTTCAAAAATTTGAAAAAACAGTAAAACCGCGGTATGCCGAAAAAGTCAAAAAATTTTATTTCAAAAAAAGTGCTGGAAATGCCTTCCTACAGCATGTTGAGTGAATTCATGGTGGTGTCTGGCGACAAAAGTGATGAAAAAGCCAATTTTCAACATGTGAAAAAATTGAAACAATCGTCATACTGCGGTATACCGAAAAAGTCAAAAAATGTCAAAAAATTTTATTTCATAAAAAGTGCTGAATTTGCCTTTCTACAGCATGTTGAGTGAATTCATGGTGGTGTCTGGCGACCAAAGTCGTGAAAAAGCCATTTTTCAGCATGTGAAAAATTTGAAAAAATCGTCATACTGCGGTATTTCTGAAAAAGTCAAAAAATGTCAAAAAATTTTATTTCACAAAAATTGCTGAATTTGCCTTTCTACAGCATGTTGAGAGAATTCATGGTGGTGTCTGGCGACAAAAGTGGTGAAAAAGCTATTTTTCAGCATGTAAAAAATCTGAAAAAATCATTATACAGCGTTATGCCGAAAAAGTAAAAAAATGTCAAAAAATTTTATTTCATAAAAAGTGCTGAAAAAGCCTTCCTACAGCATGTTGAGTGAATTCATGGTGGTGCCTGGCGACAAATGTGGTGACCAAGAAATTTTTCAGCATGTGAAAAATTTGAAAAAATCGTCATACCGCGGTATGCTGAAAAAGTCAAAAAATGTCTAAAAATTTTCACGTCAAATAAAGTGCTGGAAATGCCTTTCTACAGCATGTTGAGTGAATTCATGGTGGTGTCTGGCGACAAAAGTGACGAAAAAGCCATTTTTCAGCAAGTGAAAAATTTGAAAAAAATTGCCATACCACGGTATGCTGAAAAAGTAAAAAAAATGTCAAAATATTTTATGTCACAAAAAGTGCTGAAAATGCCGTCCTACAGCATGTTGAGTGAATTCATGGTGGTGTCTGGTGACAAAAGTGGCGACAAAGCTATTTTTCAGGATGTCAAAAATTTGAAAAAATCGTCATACCGCGGTATACTGAAAAAGTCAAAAAATTTTCTCTCATAAAAAGTGCTGGAAATGCCTTCCTACAGCATGTTGAGTGAATTCATGGTGGTGTCTGGCGACAAAAGTGGTGAAAAAGCTATTTTTCAGCATGTGAAAAATTTGAAAAAATTGTCATACCGCGGTGTGCCGAAAAAGTCAAAAAATGTAAAAAAAAATTTATTTAAAAAAAAGTGCTGAATTTGCCTTTCGACAGCATGTTGAGTGAATTCATGGTGGTGTCTGGCGACAAAAATGGGGAAAAAGCCATTTTTCAGCATGTGAAAATTTTGAAAAAAATCGCCATACCGCGGTATGCTGAAAAAGTCAAAAAGTGTGAAAAAATTTTCACGTCAAATAAAGTGCTGGAAATGCCTTCCTACAGCATGTTGAGTGAATTCATGGTGGTGCCTGGCGACCAAAGTCGTGAAAAAGCCATTTTTCAGCATGTGAAAAATATTTTTTCAAATCGTCATACCGCGGTATGCTGACAAAGTTAAAAAAATGTCAAAAAAATTTATTTCATAAAAAGTGCTGAAAATGCCTTTCCACAGCATGTTGAGTGAATTCATGGTGGTGTCTGGCGACAAAAGTGGTGAAAAAGCTATTTTTCAGCATGTGAAAATTTTTTTAAAATCGTCATACCGCGGCATGCCGAAAAAGTCAAGAAATGTCAAAATATTTTATTTCATAAAAAGTGCTGAAAATGCCTTCCTACAGCATGTTGAGTGAATTCATGGTGGTGTCTGGCGACAAAAGTGGTGGAAAAGCCATTTTTCAGGATGTCAAAAATTTGAAAAAATCGTCATACCGCGATATGCCGAAAAAGTCAAAAAAATGTCAAAAAATTTTATTTCACAAAAAGTGCTGAATTTGCCTTCCTACAGCATGTTGAGTGAATTCACGGTGGTGTCTGGCGACAAAAGTGGTGAAAAAGCCATTTTTCAGCAGGTAAAATTTTTTTTAAAAATCGTCATACCGCGGCATGCTGAAAAAGTCCAGAAATGTCAAAAAATTTTATTTCATAAAAAGTGCTGAAAATGCCTTCCTACAGCATGTTGAGTGAATTCATGGTGGTGTCAGGCGACAAAAGTGATGAAAAAGCCATTTTTCAGCATGTGAAAAATTTGAAAAAAATCGCCATACCGCGGTATGCTGAGAAAGTAAAAAAAAATGTCAAAATATTTTATGTCATAAAAAGTGCTGAAAAAGCCTTCCTACAACATGTTGAGTGAATTCATGGTGGTGTCAGGCGACAAAAGTGGTGAAAAAGCCATTTTTCAGCATGTGAAAAATTTGAAAAAAATCGCCATACCGCGGTATGCTGAGAAAGTAAAAAAAAATGTCAAAATATTTTATGTCATAAAAAGTGCTGAAATTGCCTTTCTACAGCATGTTGATTGAATTCATGGTGGTGTCTGGCGACAAAAGTGATGAAACAGCCATTTTTCAACATGTGAAAAAATTGAAACAATCGTCATACTGCGGTTTTCCGAAAAAGTCAAAAAATGTCAAAAAAATTTATTTCATAAAAAGTGCTGAATTTGCCTTTCTACAGCATGTTGAGTGAATTCATGGTGGTGTCTGGCGACCAAAGTCGTGAAAAAGCTATTTTTCAGCATGTGAAAAATTTGAAAAAAATAGTCATACCGCGATATGCTGAAAAAGTCAAAAAGTGTGAAAAAATTTTCACGTCAAATAAAGTGCTGGAAATGCCTTTCTACAGCATGTTGAGTGAATTCATGGTGGTGTCTGGCGACAAAAGTGGTGAAAAAGCTATTTTTCAGCACGTGAAAATTTTGAAAAAATTGTCATACCGCGGTGTGCCGAAAAAGTAAAAAAATGTCAAAAAATTTTATTTAAAAAAAAGTGCTGAATTTGCCTTTCGACAGCATGTTGAGTGAATTCATGGTGGTGTCTGGCGACAAAAGTGGTGAAAAAGCCATTTTTCAGCATGTGAAATTTTTTTTTAAAATCGCCATTCCGCGATATGCTGAAAAAGTAAAAAACAATGTCAAAATATTTCATGTCATAAAAAATGCCGAAAATACCGTCCTACAGCATCTTGAGTGAATTCATGGTGGTGCCTGGCGACAAATGTGGTGAACAAGATATTTTTCAGCATGTGAAAAATTTGAAAAAAATCGCCATACCGCGGTATGCTGAGAAAGTAAAAAAAAAATTTCAAAATATTTTATGTCATAAAAAGTGCTGAAATTGCCTTTCTACAGCATGTTGAGTGAATTCATGGTGGTGTCTGGCGACAAAAGTGATGAAAAAGCCAATTTTCAACATGTGAAAAAATTGAAACAATCGTCATACTGCGGTATACCGAAAAAGTCAAAAAATGTCAAAAAATTTTATTTCATAAAAAGTGCTGAATTTGCCTTTCTACAGCATGTTGAGTGAATTCATGGTGGTGTCTGGCGACCAAAGTCGTGAAAAAGCCATTTTTCAGCATGTGAAAAATTTGAAAAAATCGTCATACTGCGGTATTTCTGAAAAAGTCAAAAAATGTCAAAAAATTTTATTTCACAAAAATTGCTGAATTTGCCTTTCTACAGCATGTTGAGTGAATTCATGGTGGTGTCTGGCGACAAAAGTGGTGAAAAAGCTATTTTTCAGCATGTAAAAAATCTGAAAAAATCATTATACAGCGTTATGCCGAAAAAGTCAAAAAATGTCAAAAAATTTTATTTCATAAAAAGTGCTGAAAAAGCCTTCCTACAGCATGTTGAGTGAATTCATGGTGGTGCCTGGCGACAAATGTGGTGACCAAGAAATTTTTCAGCATGTGAAAAATTTGAAAAAATCGTCATATCGCGGTATGCTGAAAAAGTCAAAAAATGTCTAAAAATTTTCACGTCAAATAAAGTGCTGGAAATGCCTTTCTACAGCATGTTGAGTGAATTCATGGTGGTGTCTGGCGACAAAAGTGACGAAAAAGCCATTTTTCAGCAAGTGAAAAATTTGAAAAAAATTGCCATACCACGGTATGCTGAAAAAGTAAAAAAAAATGTCAAAATATTTTATGTCACAAAAAGTGCTGAAAATGCCGTCCTACAGCATGTTGAGTGAATTCATGGTGGTGTCTGGTGACAAAAGTGGCGACAAAGCTATTTTTCAGGATGTCAAAAATTTGAAAAAATCGTCATACCGCGGTATACTGAAAAAGTCAAAAAATTTTCTTTCATAAAAAGTGCTGGAAATGCCTTCCTACAGCATGTTGAGTGAATTCATGGTGGTGTCTGGCGACAAAAGTGGTGGAAAAGCCATTTTCAAGAATGTCAAAAATTTGAAAAAATAGTCATACCGCGGTGTGCCGAAAAAGTCAAAAAATGTAAAAAAAAATTTATTTAAAAAAAAGTGCTGAATTTGCCTTTCGACAGCATGTTGAGTGAATTCATGGTGGTGTCTGGCGACAAAAATGGGGAAAAAGCCATTTTTCAGCATGTGAAAATTTTGAAAAAAATCGCCATGCTGAAAAAGTCAAAAAGTGTGAAAAAATTTTCACGTCAAATAAAGTGCTGGAAATGCCTTCCTACAGCATGTTGAGTGAATTCATGGTGGTGTCTGGCGACCAAAGTCGTGAAAAAGCCATTTTTCAGCATGTGAAAAATATTTTTTCAAATCGTCATACCGCGGTATGCTGACAAAGTAAAAAAAATGTCAAAAAAATTTATTTCATAAAAAGTGCTGAAAATGCCTTTCCACAGCATGTTGAGTGAATTCATGGTGGTGTCTGGCGACAAAAGTGGTGAAAAAGCTATTTTTCAGCATGTGAAAATTTTTTTAAAATCGTCATACCGCGGCATGCCGAAAAAGTCAAGAAATGTCAAAAAATTTTATTTCATAAAAAGTGCTGGAAATGCCTTCCTACAGCATGTTGAGTGAATTCATGGTGGTGTCTGGCGACAAAAGTGGTGGAAACGCCATTTTTAAGGATGTCAAAAATTTGAAAAAATAGTTATACCGCGGTATGCCGAAAAAGTCAAAAAATGTCAAAAAAAATTATTTAAAAAAAAGTGCTGAATTTACCTTTCTACAGCATGTTCAGTGAATTCGTGGTTGTGTCTGGCGACAAAAGTGGTGAAAAAGCCATTTTTAAGGATGTCAAAAATTTGAAAAAATAGTCATACCGCGGTATGCCGAAAGAGTCAAAAAATGTCAAAAAAATTTATTTCACAAAAAGTGCTGAAATTGCCTTCCTACAGCATGTTGATTGAATTCATGGTGGTGTCTGGCGACAAAAGTGATGAAAAAGCCATTTTTCAGCAGGTAAAAAATTTTAAAAAATAGTCATGCCGCGGTATGCCGAAAGAGTCAAAAAATGTCAAAAAAATTTATTTCACAAAAAGTGCTGAAATTGCCTTCCTACAGCATGTTGATTGAATTCATGGTGGTGTCTGGCGACAAAAGTGATGAAAAAGCCATTTTTCAGCAGGTAAAAAATTTGAAAAAAAATAGTCATACCGCGGTATGCCGAAAAAGTAAAAAAATTTTATTTCATAAAAAGTGCTGAAAATGCCTTCCTACAGCATGTTGAGTGAATTCATGGTGGTGTCTGGCGACAAAAATGGGGAAAAAGCTATTTTTCAGCATGTGAAATTTTTTTTTAAAATCGCCATATCGCGGTATGCTGAAAAAGTCAAAAAAAATGTCAAAATATTTTATGTCATAAAAAGTGCTGAAAATGCCATCCTTCAGCATGGTGAGTGAATTCATGGTGGTGTCTGGTGACAAAAGTGGCGACAAAGCTATTTTTCAGGATGTCAAAAATTTGAAAAAATCATCATACCGCGGTATGCCGAAAAAGTCCAAAAAATGTCAAAAAATTTTATTTCACAAAAAGTGCTGAATTTGCCTTCCTACACCATGTTGAGTGAATTCACGGTGGTGTCTGCCGACAAAAGTGGTGAAAAAGCCAATTTTCAGCAGGTAAAATTTTTTTTAAAAATCGTGATATGCCGAAAAAGTCCAGAAATGTCAAAAAATTTTATTTCATAAAAAGTGCTGAAAATGCCTTCCTACAGCATGTTGAGTGAATTCATGGTGGTGTCTGGCGACAAAAGTGGTGGAAAAGCCATTTTCAAGAATGTCAAAAATTTGAAAAAATAGTCATACCGCGGTATGCCGAAAAAGTCAAAAAATGTCAAAAAATTTTATTTCATAAAAAGTGCTGAAAAAGCCTTCCTACAGCATGTTGAGTGAATTCATGGTGGTGTCTGGCGACAAAAGTGGTGAAAAAGCTATTTATCAGCATGTAAAAAATCTGACAAAATCGTCATGCCGCGGTATGCCGAAAAAGTCAAAAAATGTCAAAAAATTTTATTTCATTAAAAGTGCTGAAAATGCCCTCCTCCAGCATGTTGAGTGAATTCATGGTGGTGTCTGGTGACAAAAGTGGCAACAAAGCAATTTTTCAGTCTGTCAAAAATTTGAAAAAAATCGCCATACCGCGGTATGCTGAAAAAGTAAAAAAATGTCAAAAAATTTTATTTCGTAAAAAGTGTTGAATTTGCCTTTCTACAGCATGTTGAGTGAATACATGGTGGTGTCTGGCGACAAAAGTGGTGAAGAAGCTATTTTTCAGCATGTGAAAATTTTGAAAAAAATCGTCATACCGCGGTATGCTGAAAAAGTCATAAAAGGTCAAAAAATTTTATTTCATAAAAAGTGGTGAAAATGCCTTCATACAGCATGTTGAGTGAATTCATGGTGGTGTCTGATGACAAAAGTGGCGAAAAAGCTATTTTTCAAGATGTCAAAAATTTGAAAAAATAGTCATACCGCGGTATGCCGAAAAAGTCAAAAAATTTTATTTCATAAAAAGTGCTGAAAATGTCTTCCTACAGCATGTTGAGTGAATTCATGGTGGTGTCTGGCGACAAAAGTGGTGAAAAAGCTATTTTTCAGCATGTGAAAAATTTGAAAAAATTGTCATACCGTGGTATGCCGAAAAAGTCAAAAAATTTTATTCAATAAAATGTGCTGAAAATGCATTCCTAAAGCATGTTGAGTGAATTCATGGTGGTGTCTGGTGGGGAAAAAGCCATTTTTCAGCATGTGAAAATTTTGAAAAAAATCGTCATACCGCGGTATGCTGAAAAAGTCAAAAAGTGTGAAAATATTTTCACGTCAAAAAAGTGCTGAAAATGCCTTCCTACAGCATGTTGAGTGAATTTATGGTGGTGTCTGGTGACAAAAGTGGCAACAAAGCAATTTTTCAGTCTGTCAAAAATTTGGAAAAATCGCCATCCCGTGGTATGCCGAAAAAGTCAAAAAATGTCAAAAAATTTTATTTCATAAAAAGTGCTGAAAATGCCTTCCTACAGCATGTAGAGTGAATTCATGGTGGTGTCTGGCAACAAAAGTGGTGAAAAAGCTATTTATCAGCATGTAAAAAATCTGACAAAATCGTCATGCCGCGGTATGCCGAAAAAGTCAAAAAATGTCAAAAAATTTTATTTCATTAAAAGTGCTGAAAATGCCTTCCTCCAGCATGTTGAGTGAATTCATGGTGGTGTCTGGTGACAAAAGTGGCAACAAAGCAATTTTTCAGTCTGTCAAAAATTTGAAAAAAATCGCCATACCGCGGTATGCTGAAAAAGTAAAAAAATGTCAAAAAATTTTATTTCGTAAAAAGTGTTGAATTTGCCTTTCTACAGCATGTTGAGTGAATACATGGTGGTGTCTGGCGACAAAAGTGGTGAAGAAGCTATTTTTCAGCATGTGAAAATTTTGAAAAAAATCGTCATACCGCGGTATGCTGAAAAAGTCATAAAAGGTCAAAAAATTTTATTTCATAAAAAGTGCTGAAAATGCCTTCATACAGCATGTTGAGTGAATTCATGGTGGTGTCTGATGACAAAAGTGGCGAAAAAGCTATTTTTCAGGATGTCAAAAATTTGAAAAAATAGTCATACCGCGGTATGCCGAAAAAGTCAAAAAATTTTATTTCATAAAAAGTGCTGAAAATGTCTTCCTACAGCATGTTGAGTGAATTCATGGTGGTGTCTGGCGACAAAAGTGGTGAAAAAGCTATTTTTCAGCATGTGAAAAATTTGAAAAAATTGTCATACCGTGGTATGCCGAAAAAGTCAAAAAATTTTATTCAATAAAATGTGCTGAAAATGCATTCCTAAAGCATGTTGAGTGAATTCATGGTGGTGTCTGGTGGGGAAAAAGCCATTTTTCAGCATGTGAAAATTTTGAAAAAAATCGTCATACCGCGGTATGCTGAAAAAGTCAAAAAGTGTGAAAATATTTTCACGTCAAAAAAGTGCTGAAAATGCCTTCCTACAGCATGTTGAGTGAATTTATGGTGGTGTCTGGTGACAAAAGTGGCAACAAAGCAATTTTTCAGTCTATCAAAAATTTGGAAAAATCGCCATCCCGTGGTATGCCGAAAAAGTCAAAAAATGTCAAAAAATTTTATTTCATAAAAAGTGCTGAAAATGCCTTCCTACAGCATGTAGAGTGAATACATGGTGGTGTCTGGTGACAAAAGTGGTGAAAAAGCCATTTTTCAGCATGTGAAAAATTTGAAAAAAATCGCCATACCGCGGTATGCTGAAAAAGTCAAAAAATGTCAAAAAATTTTATTTCAAAAAAAGTGCTGAATTTGCCTTTTTACAGCATGTTGAGTGAATTCATGGTGGTGTCTGGCGACAAAGGTGGTGAAAAAGCCATTTTTCAGCATTTGAAAATTTTGAAACAAATCGCTACACCGCGGTATGCTGAAAAAGTCAAAAAGTGTGAAAAAATTTTCACGTCAAAAAAGTGCTGGAAATGCCTTCCTACAGCATGTTGAGTGAATTCATGGTGGTGTCTGGCGACAAAAGTGGTGAAGAAGCTATTTTTCAGCATGTGAAAATTTTGAAAAAAATCGTCATACCGCGATATGCTGAAAAAGTCAAAAAAGGTCAAAAAATTTTATTTCATAAAAAGTGCTGAAAATGCCTTCATACAGCATGTTGAGTGAATTCATGGTGGTGTCTGATGACAAAAGTGGCGAAAAAGCTATTTTTCAGGATGTCAAAAATTTGAAAAAATAGTCATACCGCGGTATGCCGAAAAAGTCAAAAAATTTTATTTCATAAAAAGTGCTGAAAATGTCTTCCTACAGCATGTTGAGTGAATTCATGGTGGTGTCTGGCGACAAAAGTGGTGAAAAAGCATTTTTTCAGCATGTGAAAATTTTGAAAAAAATCGCCATACCGCGGTATGCTGAAAAAGTCAAAAAGTGTGAAAAAATTTTCACGTCAAAAGAGTGCTGGAAATGCCTTCCTACAGCATGTTGAGTGAATTCATGGTGGTGTCTGGTGACAAAAGTAATGAAAAAGCCATTTTTCAGCATGTGAAAAATTTGAAAAAATCGTCATACCGCGGTATGCCGAAAAAGTAAAAAAAAATGTCAAAATATCTTAAGTCATAAAAAGTGCTGAAAAAGCCTTCCTACAGCATGTTGAGTGAATTCATGGTGGTGTCAGGCGACGACAGTGGTGAAAAAGCCATTTTTCAGCATGTGAAAAATTTGAAAAAAATCGCCATACCGCGGTATGCTGAGAAAGTAAAATAAAATGTCAAAATATTTTATGTCATAAAAAGTGCTGAAATTGCCTTCCTACAGCATGTTGAGTGAATTCATGGTGGTGTCTGGCGACAAAAGTGGTGAAAAAGCTATTTATCAGCATGTAAAAAATCTGACAAAATCATCATGCCGCGGTATGCCGAAAAAGTCAAAAAATGTCAAAAAAAATTTTTTCATTAAAAGTGCTGAAAATGCCTTCCTACAGCATGTAGAGTGAATACATGTTGGTGTCAGGCGACAAAAGTGGTGAAAAAGCCATTTTTCAGCATGTGAAAAATTTGAAAAAATCGTCATACCGCGGTATGCCGAAAAAGTCAAAAAACGTCAAAAATTTTTATTTCACAAAAAGTGCTGAAATTGCCTTCCTACAGCATGTTGAGTGAATTCATGGTGGTGTCTGATGACAAAAGTGGCGAAAAAGCTATTTTTCAGGATGTCAAAAATTTGAAAAAGTAGTCATACCGAGTTATGCCGAAAAAGTCAAAAATTTTTATTTCACAAAAAGTGCTGAAATTGCCTTCCTACAGCATGTTGAGTGAATTCATGGTGGTGTCTGATGACAAAAGTGGCGAAAAAGCTATTTTTCAGGATGTCAAAAATTTGAAAAAGTAGTCATACCGAGTTATGCCGAAAAAGTCAAAAATTTTTATTTCACAAAAAGTGCTGAAATTGCCTTCATACAGCATGTTGAGTGAATTCATGGTGGTGTCTGGTGACAAAAGTGGCGAAAAAGCTATTTTTCAGGATGTCAAAAATTTGAAAAAGTGGTCATACCGCGTTATGCCGAAAAAGTCCAAAAATTTTATTTCACAAAAAGTGCTGAAAATGCCTTCCTACAGCATGTTGAGTGAATTCATGGTGGTGTCTGGCGACAAAAGTGGTGAAAAAGCCATTTTTCAGCACGTGAAAAATTTGAAAAAATCGTCATACCGCGGTATGCCGAAAAAGTCAAAAATTTTTATTTCACAAAAAATGCTGAAATTGCCTTCCTACAGCATGTTGAGTGAATTCATGGTGGTGTCTGGTGACAAAAGTGGCGAAAAAGCCATTTTCCAGCATGTGAAAAATTTGAAAAAATTGTCATACCGCAGTATGCTGAAAAAGTCAAAAAATGTCAAAAAATTTTATTTCACAAAAAGTGCTGAATTTGCCTTCCTACAGCATGTTGATTGAATTCATGGTGGTGTCTGGCGACAAAAGTGATGAAAAAGCTATTTTTCAGTAGGTAAAAAATTAGAAAAAAATAGTCATATCGCGGTATGCCGAAAAAGTCAAAAAATTTTATTTCAAAAAAAGTGCTGGAAATGCCTTCCTACAGCATGTTGAGTGAATTCATGGTGGTGTCTGGCGACAAAAGTGGTGAAAAAGCCATTTTTCAGCACGTGAAAAATTTGAAAAAATCGTCATACCGCGGTATGCCGAAAAAGTCAAAAAATGTCAAAAAATTTTATTTCACAAAAAGTGCTGAGTTTGCCTTCCTACAGCATGTTGAGTGAATTCATGGTGGTGTCTGGCGACAAAAGTGATGAAAAATCCATTTTTCAACATGTGAAAAATTGAAACAATCGTCATACCGCGGTATGCCGAAAAAGTCAAAAAATGTCAAAAAATTTTATTTCACAAAAAGTGCTGAATTTGCCTTCCTACAGCATGTTGATTGAATTCATGGTGGTGTCTGGCGACAAAAGTGATGAAAAAGCTATTTTTCAGTAGGTAAAAAATTAGAAAAAAATAGTCATATCGCGGTATGCCGAAAACGTCAAAAAGTGTGAAAAAATTTTCACGTCAAAAAAGTGCTGGAAATGCCTTCCTACAGCATGTTGAGTGAATTCATGGTGGTGTCTGGCAACAAAAGTGGTGAAAAAGCCATTTTTCAGCACGTGAAAAATTTGAAACAATGGTCGTTCCGCGGTATGCCGAAAAAGTCAAAAAATGTCAAAAAATTTTATTTCATAAAAAGTGCTGAATTTGCCTTCCTACAGCATGTTGAGTGAATTCATGGTGGTGTCTGGTGACAAAAGTGGGGAAAAAGCCATTTTTCAGCATGTGAAAATTTTGAAACAAATCACCATACTGCGGTATGCTGAAAAAGTCAAAAAGTTTGAAAAAATTTTCATGTCAAAAAAGTGCTGGAAATGCCTTCCTACAGCATGCTGAGTGAATTCATGGTGGTGTCTGGCAACAAAAGTGATGAAAAAGCTATTTTTCAGGATGTCAAAAATTTGAAAAAAATAGTCATACCGCGGTATGCCGAAAAAGTCAAAAAATTTTATTTCATAAAATGTGCTGAAAATGTCTTCCTACAGCATGTTGAGTGAATTCATGGTGGTGTCTGGCGACGACAGTGGTGAAAAAGCTATTTTTCAGCATATGAAAAATTTGAAAAAATTGTCATACCGCGGTATGCCGAAAAAGTCAAAAAATTTCATTTCATAAAACATGCTGAAAATGCCTTTCTACAGCATGTTCAGTGAATTCATGGTGGTGTCTGGCGACAAAAGTGGTGAAAAAGCCATTTTTAAGGATGTCAAAAATTTGAAAAAATCGTCATACCGCGGTATGCCGAAAAAGTCAAAAAATGTCAAAAAATTTTATTTAATAAAAAGTGCTGAAAATGCCTTCCTACAGCATGTTGAGTGAATTCATGGTGGTGTCTAGCGACAAAAATGGGGAAAAAGCCATTTTTCAGCATGTGAAAATTTTGAAAAAATTGTCATACCGCGGTGTGCTGAAAAAGTAAAAAAAAATGTCAAAATATTTTGTGTCATAAAAAGTGCTGAAAATGCCGTCCTACAGCATGTTGAGTGAATTCAGGGTGGTGCCTGGCGACAAATGTGGTGAACAAGAAATTTTTCAGCATGTGAAAAATTTGAAAAAATCGCCATACCGCGGTATGCTGAGAAAGTAAAAAAAAATGTCAAAATATTTTATGTCATAAAAAGTGCTGAAATTGCCTTTCTACAGCATGTTGATTGAATTCATGGTGGTGTCTGGCGACAAAAGTGGGGAAAAAGCCATTTTTCAGCATTTGAAAATTTTGAAACAAATCGCTACACCGCGGTATACTGAAAAAGTCAAAAAGTGTGTAAAAATTTTCACGTCAAAAAAGTGCTGGAAATGCCTTCCTACAGCATGCTGAGTGAATTCATGGTGGTGTCTGGCAACAAAAGTGGTGAAAAAGCCATTTTTCAGCACGTGAAAAATTTGAAACAATGGTCGTTCCGCGGTATGCCGAAAAAGTCAAAAAATGTCAAAAAATTTTATTTCATAAAAAGTGCTGAATTTGCCTTCCTACAGCATGTTGAGTGAATTCATGGTGGTGTCTGGTGACAAAAGTGGGGAAAAAGCCATTTTTCAGCATGTGAAAATTTTGAAACAAATCACCATACTGCGGTATGCTGAAAAAGTCAAAAAGTGTGAAAAAATTTTCACGTCAAAAAAGTGCTGGAAATGCCTTCCTACAGCATGTTGAGTGAATTCATGGTGATGTCTGGCGACAAAAGTGGTGAAAAACCTATTTTTCAGCATGTGAAAAATTTGAAAAAATTGTCATACCCCAGTGTGCCGAAAAAGTCAAAAAATGTAAAAAAAATTTTGTTTCACAAAAACTGCTGAATTTGCCTTTCTACAGCATGTTGAGTGGATTCATGGTGGTGTCTGGCGACAAAAGTGGTGAAAAAGCTATTTATCAGCATGTAAAAAATCTGACAAAATCGTCATGCCGCGGTATGCCGAAAAAGTCAAAAAACGTCAAAAATTTTTATTTCACAAAAAGTGCTGAAAATGCCTTCTTACAGCATGTTGTGTGAATTCATGATGGTGTCTGGCGACAAAAGTGGGGAAAAAGCCATTTTTCAGCATTTGAAAATTTTGAAACAAATCGCTACACCGCGGTATGCTGAAAAAGTCAAAAAGTGTGAAAATATTTTCACGTCAAAAAAGTCCTGGAAATGCCTTCCTACAGCATGTTGAGTGAATTCATGGTGGTGTCTGGCGACAAAAGTGGTGAAGAAGCTATTTTTCAGCATGTCAAAAATTTGGAAAAATCATCGTTCCGCGGTATGCCGAAAAAGTTGTTGAGTTGAGTAAATTCATGGTGGTGTCTGGCGATAAAAGTGATGAATAAGCCATTTTTCAGCAGGTAAATAATTTAAAAAAAACGTCATACCGCGGTATGCCGAAAAAGTCAAAAAATGTCAAAAAATTTTATTTCTTAAAAAGTGCTGAAATTGCCTTCCTACAGCATGTTGAGTGAATTCATGGTGGTGTCTGATGACAAAAGTGGCGAAAAAGCTATTTTTCAGGATGTCAAAAATTTGAAAAAAATAGTCATACCGCGGTATGCCGAAAAAGTCAAAAAATTTTATTTCATAAAATGTGCTGAAAATGTCTTCCTACAGCATGTTGAGTGAATTCATGGTGGTGTCTGGCGACGACAGTGGTGAAAAAGCTATTTTTCAGCATATGAAAAATTTGAAAAAATTGTCATACCGCGGTATGCCGAAAAAGTCAAAAAATTTCATTTCATAAAACATGCTGAAAATGCCTTCCTACAGCATGTTGAGTGAATTCATGGTGGTGTCTGGCGACAAAAGTGGTGAAAAAGCCATTTTTCAGCACGTGAAAAATTTGAAAAAATCGTCATACCGCGGTATGCCGAAAAAGTCAAAAAATGTCAAAAAATTTTATTTCACAAAAAGTGCTGAATTTGCCTTCCTACAGCATGTTGAATGAATTCATGGTGGTGTCTGGCGACAAAAGTGATGAAAAAGCTATTTTTCAGTAGGTAAAAAATTAGAAAAAAATAGTCATATCGCGGTATGCCGAAAAAGTCAAAAAATTTTATTTCAAAAAAAGTGCTGGAAATGCCTTCCTACAGCATGTTGAGTGAATTCATGGTGGTGTCTGGCGACAAAAGTGATGAAAAATCCATTTTTCAACATGTGAAAAAATTGAAACAATCGTCATACCGCGGTATGCCGAAAAAGTCAAAAAATGTCAAAAAATTTTATTTCACAAAAAGTGCTGAATTTGCCTTCCTACAGCATGTTGATTGAATTCATGGTGGTGTCTGGCGACAAAAGTGATGAAAAAGCTATTTTTCAGTAGGTAAAAAATTAGAAAAAAATAGTCATATCGCGGTATGCCGAAAAAGTCAAAAAATTTTATTTCATAAAAAGTGCTGAAAATGCCTTTCTACAGCATGTTCAGTGAATTCATGGTGGTGTGTGGCGACAAAAGTGGTGAAAAAGCCATTTTTAAGGATGTCAAAAATTTGAAAAAATAGTCATACCGCGGTATGCCGAAAAAGTCAAAAAATGTCAAAAAATTTTATTTAATAAAAAGTGCTGAAAATGCCTTCCTACAGCATGTTGAGTGAATTCATGGTGGTGTCTAGCGACAAAAATGGGGAAAAAGCCATTTTTCAGCATGTGAAAATTTTGAAAAAATTGTCATACCGCGTATGCTGAGAAAGTAAAAAAATGTCAAAATATTTTATGTCATAAAAAGTGCTGAAATTGCCTTTCTACAGCATGTTGATTGAATTCATGGTGGTGTCTGGCGACAAAGTGGGGAAAAAGCCATTTTTCAGCATTTGAAAATTTTGAAACAAATCGCTACAGCGGTATACTGAAAAAAAGTCAAAAGTGTGTAAAATTTTCACGTCAAAAAAGTGCTGGAAATGCCTTCCTACAGCATGCTGAGTGAATTCATGGTGGTGTCTGGCAACAAAAGTGGTGAAAAAGCCATTTTTCAGCACGTGAAAAATTTGAAACAATGGTCGTTCCGCGGTATGCTGAAAAAGTCAAAAAGTGTGAAAAAATTTTCACGTCAAAAAAGTGCTGGAAATGCCTTCCTACAGCATGTTGAGTGAATTCATGGTGATGTCTGGCGACAAAAGTGGTGAAAAACCTATTTTTCAGCATGTGAAAAATTTGAAAAAATTGTCATACCCCAGTGTGCCGAAAAAGTCAAAAAATGTAAAAAAAATTTTGTTTCACAAAAACTGCTGAATTTGCCTTTCTACAGCATGTTGAGTGGATTCATGGTGGTGTCTGGCGACAAAAGTGGTGAAAAAGCTATTTATCAGCATGTAAAAAATCTGACAAAATCGTCATGCCGCGGTATGCCGAAAAAGTCAAAAAACGTCAAAAATTTTTATTTCACAAAAAGTGCTGAAAATGCCTTCTTACAGCATGTTGTGTGAATTCATGATGGTGTCTGGCGACAAAAGTGGGGAAAAAGCCATTTTTCAGCATTTGAAAATTTTGAAACAAATCGCTACACCGCGGTATGCTGAAAAAGTCAAATAGTGTGAAAATATTTTCACGTCAAAAAAGTCCTGGAAATGCCTTCCTACAGCATGTTGAGTGAATTCATGGTGGTGTCTGGCGACAAAAGTGGTGAAGAAGCTATTTTTCAGCATGTCAAAAATTTGGAAAAATCATCGTTCCGCGGTATGCCGAAAAAGTTGTTGAGTTGAGTAAATTCATGGTGGTGTCTGGCGATAAAAGTGATGAATAAGCCATTTTTCAGCAGGTAAATAATTTTAAAAAAACGTCATACCGCGGTATGCCGAAAAAGTCAAAAAATGTCAAAAAATTTTATTTCTTAAAAAGTGCTGAAATTGCCTTCCTACAGCATGTTGAGTGAATTCATGGTGGTGTCTGATGACAAAAGTGGCGAAAAAGATATTTTTCAGGATGTCAAAAATTTGAAAAAAATAGTCATACCGCGGTATGCCGAAAAAGTCAAAAAATTTTATTTCATAAAATGTGCTGAAAATGTCTTCCTACAGCATGTTGAGTGAATTCATGGTGGTGTCTGGCGACGACAGTGGTGAAAAAGCTATTTTTCAGCATATGAAAAATTTGAAAAAATTGTCATACCGCGGTATGCCGAAAAAGTCAAAAAATGTCATTTCATAAAACATGCTGAAAATGCCTTCCTACAGCATGTTGAGTGAATTCATGGTGGTGTCTGGCGACAAAAGTGGTGAAAAAACTATTTTTCAGGATGTCAAAAATTTGAAAAAATCGCCATACAGAGGTATGCCGAAAAAGTCAAAATATGTCAAAAAATTTTGATTCATAAAAAGTGCTGAATTTGCCATCCTACAGCATGTTAAGTGAATTCATGGTGGTGTCTGGTGACAAAAGTAATGAAAAAGCCATTTTTCAGCATGTGAAAAATTTGAAAAAATCGTCATACCGCGGTATGCCGAAAAAGTCAAAAACGTCAAAAATTTTTATTTCACA